>JACEGR010008962.1:0-31356 GCA_014170235.1 Listronotus bonariensis
AATTATTCAAAAGACAGCAAAATTACTGCTTTTTAAATAAGAACACTCTTATTTGCCGTCTTTTAAATTATATCGCTGTTATTTCATTAATAAACAGTTTATTACAGTATAATTATTTAAAAGACAGCAAAATTACTGCTTTTTAAATAAAATCACTGTTATTTGCCGTCTTTTAAATAACTATACTGTAATACGAGTGGGGCCCCAGGGCTTAGGCGGGGGCGTAGGGCCCGGAGCCCTAAGCGTTGGAAGTTGCTAATGCCAAAGGCAACTAACGCCAAATGTTGCTAGCGCCCCTCTTCTTTAAAAGTAGGGTTATGTTGTGATTCTTCTTCTTTTCGAACAGTCATTTTCTAAGTCACGTGATATTTGACAGATGACAGGCGACCACGTCCTAAATAATGCGTTGCGCAAGATTCCTAAACATGACGTCAGATTTTTCGAATGACAGATGAACCCGCCTCGCGTTCAAATTATATTGAAAAAAGAATGACTAAAATCAAACCACTAGAAGCCAAGATATACGTCAAAAACTGTTAAGGCCCTATTTACTCTCAAATAACATATTAATTTAAAAATTAGGTTAATATATTTATTAAAAATAAATTGTTTAAAAAAGAATGACTAAAATCAAAACCACTAGAAGCCAAGATATACGTTAAAAACTGTTAAGGCCCTATTTACACTCAAATAACATAATTATTAAAAATTTTAGTATTAATATTTGTAGATTTATAAAAATTAAATTATTAGCAAAAAGAACAACTAAAATCGGTCTACTAGAAACCAAAATATACGTTAAAAACTGTTAAGGCCCTATTTACACTCAAATAACATAATTATTAAAAATTTTAGTACTAATATTTGTAGATTTATAAAAATTAAATTGTTAGCAAAAAGAACAACTAAAATCGGTCTACTAGAAACCAAAATATACGTTAAAAACTGTTAAGGCCCTATTTACTCTCAAATAACATATTTATTTAAAAAATTAGTGTTATATTTATTAAAAATAATTGTTTAAAAAGAATGACTAAAATCAAACCACTAGAAGCCAAGATATACGTTAAAAACTGTTAAGGCCCTATTTACACTCAAATAACATAATTATTAAAAATTTTAGTATTAATATTTGTAGATTTATAAAAATTAAATTATTAGCAAAAAGAACAACTAAAATCGGTCTACTAGAAACCGAAATATACGTTAAAAACTGTTAAGGCCCTAATAATTTTTCACCTTCACCATTTTGTCTATATATTTGATACACCACGTGTCTGCAAGTAATGCCAATCAATAATATACCCTATTTCTAGGTTATGTCATACGTGAGACGCTAATATAAGTTTTCTTGCCGAAATTTCCCCTGTCCATATCAGACTTAGCCCATTATCTTTAACAAAATTCCCATATAAACGCTATGAGATTTTGTCCAATATATACTTAATTGTCCATAGGTTACTTCTTTGTCCATGTTTGACTACAAAATTTACATGTGTTTAAATGGGCTGTCCAAGATCCTATGTTGACCACCTAATGACGTAGCACCATCTTGTCGATATATTTAATAAACCACGTGTCTGCAACTAATGTCAATCAATAATATACCCTATTTCTAGGTCATGCGTAAGACGCTAATATAAGTTTGAGGTTATGTTGACCACGTGCTGGTAAAATGTAAGGTTATGTCAACGACCATGGGGTCCTCGGCTAAAGCGTGGGGCCCCGGAGCCTTAGACGTAGAGCCCCGAGTCCTAAACGTGGGGGCCCGGCACCGTAGGCTTATCCGTATAAATTTAAGGGTCTTTGCGCAAGTATCCTACGCATGGCGGCCATTTTCTATGTTACGTGATTTTTGACAGGTGACAGATGACTTTTGACAGATTGACCGCGCCCTAAATATGGAGTTGCGCAAGATTCCTAAATATGACGTAAGAGATTTGACATATGACAGGTGACAAATGACATTTGACAGATGACAGGTGACAGTTGACATTTGACAGATGACGTTTGACAGATTGACCACGCCCTAAATAACGCGTTGCGCAAGATTCCTAAATATGACGTCAGAGATTTTGACATATGACAGGTGACAGATGACATTTGACAGATGACAGATGACGTTTGACAGATTGACCACGCCCTAAATAACGCGTTGCGCAAGATTCCTAAATATGACGTCAGAGATTTTGACATATGACAGGTGACAGATGACATTTGACAGATGACATTTGACAGATGACAGATGACGTTTGACAGATTGACCACGCCCAAAATAACGCGTTGCGCAAGATTCCTAAATATGACGCGCATGCGCAGTACCTAAAATAGGCGTCGCCCAAGATTCCTCGTAATGACGTCACGGGTGGAGGAGTGGGGGTTCCTCAAGTAGCCCAATGACTACTGCCACCTATGGTAGTGTATAAAGCATTAAATCTATACGAAAACTGGACGAAAGGTGGACCACAAGGAACGAAATATGCAAGCAGTTCGAGCGGATGGTTCGATATGAACTTGTTTGAAACGTAGTTTTTCGAGCTTTTCCTGCCTCACGTCAGAATCAACCAGAGAGAATAACGACAAAGTGGTCCTCATTGGTGACAATTTGGCAAGTCACTTTTCACCAAAAGTGATAGAGGCGTGTGGTTCTAATAATATCTACATAACTCCCTTCCCAGCCAACGCCACTCACTTAATGCAGCCGCTTGATGTGGCTGTATTTGCCCCTATGAAAAAAATGGAGGAAGATTCTCGATCAGTGGAGAAAGGAGTCTCGTTTCCAAGGAACTATCCCGAAGGAACAATTTCTATCCCGAAGGAACAATTTCCGAATCTTTTGGATAGATTGTGGAGAGGAATAAGCCCCAAAGTGTCACAAAATCTAAAATCAGGATTTAGAGCCACCGGCTTGCATCCTGCAAATCCTGACGAAGTTTTGAAGCGCATTCCTGATGGAGTGCAAGATGCGGAAGTCGAAAGAATTTTAGACAGCAGCTTGATTGATTTGCTGAAAGAACAACGTGGAACGGGGGCTGAGAAAAGACGAAAAAGGGGAAAAAAGTCGAACCTGGAACTGATGCGTCTCGCATTGTTACATCAGATTCTACTGTGGCTTCTGAAGATCCTTCAATGGTCACGAATGATTCACCAGCAGCAGCTGACAAACCGGAACCCTCTACAAGTAGTGGTGTGAAAGGCGCACAACAAATCTCCAGCAGAAAAAGCAAGAGAATAAGAAAATACGAGTCTTCCCAATGTGCTATCTGCAGAATTAACTGGAAAGATTACAGAGGCACAAGTGATTGGATTCAATGCACGAAATGTCAAGCATGGATTTGTGGAACCTGTAATAAAGATAGCAAAGACCCAATTTTCGTGTGCGAGCGATGCGATGATTCAGAAGACGAACAGTCTCCCTTCGATGACAGTGATGCCGACAAAGACTTCCAAATTGACGATTAGCCAGTGTTTTTTTAAGGGTTGTGATGTTTCAAAGAATGTGCCTTAATTTACCAAAGCTTTAGTAAGCGAGAGAAAGTGTTTATTTTTTATTTTTGATAACTTGTTATTTACATTTTTCTAAGTATTTTTGTATAGAACCTGTTTAAGTTTATTGCATTTTGACGCATAAATAAATTTTTCTCTTTAAAATAAAGATTTTTAATTAGTATTATTCGGAATTTATTGCCATGGGTCTAAAATATCTTTTTTTTGATACGACTGCGGGGTAACATGCACTCAAAAGTCATAAGCATTCATTTTATAATAATCGTTTCGTAAAGTGCAAGTTGCCCCAAATACTTGCACACCTAAAAAATTTTTTTGGGGACCCATGGCTGGAATTTCAAAATTTTACATCCAGGCATGGATACCCCATGGCTAGGTCGGTACAATGTAATTTTTAGAAGCTGCAAAGTTACAACATACAACGGTATATGGGAAAATATGCTAAAGAGGTGTGCAAGTAGCCCCGTTTTACAGTACTAAAAGTAAAATGTGATTTAATTCGGTAATCATTACTTGCATTAATGTATGCAAGAAACTTTTAAACAATTTTTTTCCAAAATAGGTGTTTATTTTTTGCCTGCCAACACCATCTCGCGGACGACGTTGCCAATTATTGTGTGAGGGATTTTGTTTGTCTGTACTTCTTATAATTTTTTTTTAAATAAGCAAGAAAAATATATTGTTAGAGACAGTTAATAAATAAATATGATTTATTGATTCATTTTACGCTATTAAGCACATGGTTAAATAATGAAGATGCAAAATTAATTGATTTTATGACTAAAAAGAAATAAGTTTAGCATTTTTTCCCGAAACGGTTGATTTTCGGATATATGTTATAGGTAACTGTTTTGCTTAGAATAATGCAAGAAATCACCTTTTTAAGTTACAAACATTATTTCCCTATCAACCTGTAATAATGTTGAAAAGCATTTTAAATCTCATAATGGCGTTGCTCTTATAAACGACTTAACTTATTTTACCTAGAAATCAATGATAGGTATTTAATCGTACCAACACTGGTAATATTTTAAAATAGGATTATTAAAAACAAGCTAATTCTTTATTTTAAAATTAAAAATCTAATTTTAATTTAGAGCTTTGATGATAAGACCTGCGTTAATAAAGTAAATATGTTTGATGAATATTTGAAATATCCATGTACCCAAAGATGTTTTATCTGCTTAATCAAAGGAGCTTTACAAAATCTATAAAGCTTTTTAGCCATTCAGCTCATTCAAGACGTATTGTCGCCTCGAGCACGACGTGAGATAATCCGATTGAAGTTCCTTTCGCTCTGTGTAAAAGAATTTTTCAGCGACATCGGGAATAAACTGTCACATTATGTATCCTCCACATTTTACCCGTTACTCCCGCTTTTGTGGCCCGAACACAGAATACTTTGCATTTTAACAATACGTTTATATGTTTTACGATCTTCAGATTTAAACTACTCTTGCGGAATACGCTTAAAGTATGTGCCTTTACCGGATTTTGACTGTGTTCTCATTTTCTCACTATTTTAAAGCTCCTCAAAATTAGCATTTACCTTAATAATATATTTTTTTAAATATACAGGGTATTTTAAAAGTTTAATCAATACTTTAAACAGCTTGTAAAATTTATAAAGAGAAGACAATTTACTAAAAATTGGTTATATAATTGTTGATTTGTTGCAGATTAAACCTGATTTTTTTACCATTACATAACTGTGTATAGAAAAGTGAAATTACTTGTTTACAATAATACCTATAAAACAGTTTTGATTTTTTTTTAAATCAGGCAGTGGTAAATAACTTCTACAAGGGTGCGTGATACGTATGCGATTATTTTTGAATCTTGTATGTTTTGTTTACCCAAGGTTTCACACGTTTGTAAAAGTAAAAGTCGTTTTTTTAATAAACATTAAATCTCCCTATTTGGAAAAAATATATAAAATCATGTGTGGTAAATTGACTTCTTTTTACAAGTTCTATAATCTGTTAAAATAAATGATTCAACTTGAGAACACCCTCTGTATTCATATACAGGGTGGCCTACCACATTCAACAAGGGCTATATATAGCTAGATTAGCATAAGATTTTAAAAAAAGTAAATTGGGAACATACAGGTTAAGCTAAATAACATAAAACATAGGCAATGTGAGGAAAAGAGACAATTTAACTAAATCTCGGCATGTAAACATGCGTGACCAATACTGCTTTTTTTGTTATTCTATTACCCCCGATGTACCAAAACTGCTTGCTCAAGCAGTATAAGAATAGAATATGGCCACATAATAATATTATTTTAGCCTATACACGGTGTCCCAAAAAAGTGTGACGTCTCAGAGTTATATTATTTTAAATGGAACACCCTATATAGTACCAACTGTTTAATTTTAGTCGTTTTTGTGATATTTGAATATTATTTAAAATACAAAAATGCAATTAAATTAATTTTATTTTAACACTATTAACCCTTTAAACTTTAAAAAATTTATAATATAAGAAAAAGTCTGCCATATCATACGTAGGTCATATCAAGATCAAATGTTGTACAAGGTGTTCAAAAAATAATTTCATTATACAGGAAATCAAATAGCAATAAATTGGTTATTTCAAATGAAACACCTCGTCTTTTTTACAGCTTATGATGACAAATAAAATATCCTTTCAAAAGGGCCTATACCTATCTTTTGTATTTTTTTTGTAAATTTCGTTTTAACAATTCTTATTTCAAATCAACCTGTCGACGAAAGCTATAAAGATGCAACAAATCGTCAGTTGTCATGACAACACGATGAGGCGACGATTTGGTTTGAGATATTTGCTCATCAGATTCTGTTGGTTTTTTTATTACCGTGCGCGCGCGTTAAAACCAATTAGGCATTTTTTATCACAAATAAAACTATTTTTTATGATTATTTCGCTATATTTTAACGACCAAAAAATAGTTAAATTAAAAAAGTCAATGTTTTTACTTATACGGTCTCACCTGTACCTATTTTAACTTATTTGAACACAGCTATCCGCGGAGTTATACGGGCGTATATATATGCAGCAGATAACATGCTATTGTGTTCCTATCTGCTGGCAATATGTCTTACGGCAGCGATGTTATCAGTGGGACTTAAACATAACCTAAAACCATTGGAGTTCCTACCTTTTCACAGTCGCTTTTCGGCCCGTTCGTTGCCTCTTTCTCTTAATATTTTGCCTCACGACTGTAATGGCCTAATCCACGTTCGTTAATCAATTCATAAAATCTAAAATTTCTTTTAAATCAATACAAGGAATTTTAAATGTATTATACAAAATTTCTGAAGTTCAATAGAAATATATATTAAGGGTACATTTTTGAGGTCAAAATAAGACCCTTTGTTCCTATATACATATACAGGGTGATTCAAAAACATATGCCATCGCTTAAGGGGAGATTCCTTAGCCAAAAATAAGACAAAATGTCATATGAACATGGGTCCGCAAATGCTTTGTTTCCAAGATACAGGGCGTTTAATTTTTATAATTTTTTCTTTTTTGAATATTTTTAAAACTACGCCAGCGATTTGGCTAAAATTTGGGACTTAAGGTACATTTATTAGTAGGCATATTTTGACTACAAGGAATTTGCTATATTTTTACCAGAGGCGTACTTGTGGGGTAGACACAAAATATTTATTTAATTAAAACATGTACGCCACTGATTTTAATAAATTTTGATAGCGCGATTAAATACTTTACTAAATTCTTACCAAAACTTGTCTCTTAGCATTTTTTCGAATTTCGTTTGGTTTTCGGGATATTTACAATTTTAATACGGGCTGTAGCTACTGACCTCCGCCTACGTTAAGCTATAAAATATCAAAGAAGGCTTTGAAATAAAAAAACAATTGCTTTAAATTTGACAAATTCGCTATTGTATTACCACTATTGTTTTTATCATACATTTTTGGTCTAACTCATTAAAAATGCCTTTTATTTATTATAGTTTGTCAGAGTTAACAGATATGTTGTTAATTTATGGTGAAACCAGACAAAATTCAAGAGAAGCCGTCAGATTTTATGCTGAGAGATAACCGCTAGGAAGAGCCCCTAGTAAAATCATTTTTGAGTACATCGTAAGGCGTTTAAGAGAAACTGGCTCTCTCAAACCTGTAAAAGCAAATTGCGGGCGTTCAAGATTTCGTCATACAGTTCAAGCTGAAGAAGCAGTACTAAATTCGGTAGAACGTGATCCTAATATCAGTACCCGAATAATTTCCAATGAACTCGGAAACATTTCTCAAGCTTCGGTAGTGCGAGTTTTGCAAGAACAACAACTAAAGCCATATCATTTTACAAGGGTACAAGAACTTTTACCCAGGGATTATGGCCCTAGACAAGTATTTTGCCAATGGTTTCTCAATCAGCTGCAAAATGACCGGCGTTTTTCTAAATATGTACTTTTTACTGACGAGGCATCTTTCACACGAAGAGGCATTATAAACTTTCATAATAATCATACATGGGCGGAAGAAAACCCTCACGCTTTGCAGACAACAAATTTCCAACATCAATTTTTTTTTAATATTTGGATTGGAATTGTTGGAAATGAAATTATCTTGGACCTGTAGTTTTACCGAATAAATTAAATGGAGCGTCTTACCTCAATTTCTTAATAAACAAATTGCCCGATATTTTGCCACTTTATCTAAGAAACAATAACAGATTATGGTTCCAACATGACGGAGCACCACCACATGTTGCGGCTGAAGTAAGAAGATTTTTAAATGAAGCGTATGGTCCTCGCTGGATTGGTCGTGGAGGACCAGTCGCATGGCCACCGAGGTCACCAGACATCAATCCCTTAGATTTTTATCTCTGGGGACATGTTAAAGAAATTGTTTACAAAAGAGTCGTGAATACGAGGCAGGAATTGTTACAAAGGATAGAGGGGGCATTTGAAACAATAAGACAAAATCGTACTATTTGCGCAAAAGTACTCAAATCTTTAGGACGAAGACTAAGAGCATGCAACGAAACTGAAGGAGGACATTTTCAGCATCTCATTTAGCCACTTTTTAAGTTAAATTGCAGGTTAGTTTTTTCTTTTTTTAAATTAAAGCACTCTTTGATGATTTTTATAACTTAACGTAGATGGAGGTCAGTAACTGCAGCCCGTATTAAAATCGCAAATATCCCGAAAACCAAACGAAATTCGAAAACTGCTAAGAGACAAGTTTTGTTAAGCATTTAGTAAAGTATTTAATTGCGCTATCAAAATTTATTAAAATCAGTGGCGTACATGTTTTAATTTAAAAATATTTTGTGTCTACCCCACAAGTACGCCTCTGGTAAAAATATAGCAAATTCCTTATAGTCAAAATATGCCTACTAATAAATGTACCTTATGTCCCAAATTTTAGCCAAATCGCTGGCGTAGTTTTAAAAATATTAAAAAAAATATATATATATAAAATTAAACGCCCTGTATCTTGGAAACAAAGAATTTGCGGATCCATGTTCATATGACATTTTTGTCTTATTTTGGCTAAGGAATATCCCCTTAAGCGATGGCATATGTTTTTGAATCACCCTGTATACAGGGTGTCCAGTAACTTAACCAACAAACTTTAAGGGGTGATTCTACAATAAAAATTAAAAGCATATATCCTAAACGTCTTAGTGTTTGAACTACGGGGTATTATTTTTTTAATTTTTTTTTCTGGTAATACCTTTATACCAATTAAGGTATATTTAAAAATAAATTAAAACATTTCTGAGCATGGTCAAATTCTTATCTAATTAAAAAAAAATGGTGACTATTTGTTACTTCAAAATTTGGTAAAAGCGATACGAAATGACCATACCGAGAAATGGTTTTGATGTATTTACGTGAATACCTTACATTAAATAAAAAAGTCAAGAAATAAAATTTGTTCGAAACTAGATTGGAACACAGTTAAATTTTTTTCTTGTATGCCAAAAAATGTCTTCTAATGCAAGGGGAGCGTTTTTACGAATATTTGAATTGTTATAAAAGTTATTACAAAAAACAATATTTTATTTAATATTTTTAACACTCCGTAGTTCAAAAATTAAGATGTTTAGGACATTTGTTTATATGAAGTTTTTTTATTGTAAGATCACCCCTTAAAGTGTGTCAGTTGAGTTAGTGGATCACCTCTGTCAAAGAATACAAATCCATAGAACCTCACAAGTAAGACTTCAGCGTACCCTGAAATTTTAGTACCTACCCTGACCACCAGATAGCTAAAGTAGTCCAATCGACCAATAGAAACTCGACATGGGCATCGACCAATTTTGTGTTTGGTCCGGTGCCAACTTTCGCTATCTGGTGGTCAGGGTAGGTACTAAAATTTTAGGGTACGCTAAAATCTCACTACAGGTAAGGTTCTATGAATTTGTATTCTTTAATTCTGTATAACCTTCAATGCACCCATTTAGAGCTACATCCATTGTAAGTTGTCCCCTCTACCCGAAAAAAAACCAAATGACAACAATGATAAACACATTGTGGGAATTTAGCACCAAACTAATATTGTAAATAAACATTATCAAATAGAACAAGCAGTCGCAGCAATTTTTAAATATAAAATAATAATAATAAACTAAAAAGAGAAAAATAAACAATTAAAAAATAATTAAAATTAAGTTATAAAGAAGCCACAGGCTTCATACAAACAAAGACGATAATCAACTATTTCTTTCTCGCGTCGTTTAAATAGAGTGCGAGCAACAAAAAGGGGAATAATTGGAAAGTGAGACAGAACTGATGACCGCGTGGCTTCTTTACTACTGATGTTTACAAAGGTAAAATAACGTCGGTTAATAACATACATGATGTAGGTACATACATACATACCTACAGTTCCGGATTAACCTATAAGCAAATTAAGCAATTGCTTAGATCATCACGTTGTGGGGGACACTACAATGGGGGCACTCATAAAGAGTAGAAAAGTAAAAAAAAGTACAGATGTTTACGCCCTTTTTTGTAGAATGTAGAGCTTTTTATTTTTTTCTCCTTAAAACTTTTGGAGTAAGAAATTGTCGTTTTTATATATATTTCGCAATCAAATTAGAATTACTTTTATGTGTTTTAGAAAAGTGAGTCAAAAATGTAATGGCTTGGGGGCACTACAGGACTCGAATGCTTAGGGCATCACGTAGTCTTAATCCGGCACTGCATACCTAAATAAAAAAACTTAATAAACAAATGCTTTTTATACTTAAATACATATAAATAATATACCAAATTTTGTTAACCGACTTCCTTTAAAATATTTTTATTATTTATTATTTTTAGCGTTTTGGCATGTTTTTAAGATATTTTTTTTTAAGTCGGATATTTTTTAAAATTAATAACATAGAATATAGACCTGATAAAAGTGCCGACTAATGAAGGATCTAAAAAATAAAAACATGCCTATTCATTTTCTTTTAAAAAAAAGGGTTTAAGCTTCTTAAACGTCCCAAACAAAAAAATCATAATTATCAAACAGTCTTAAATCGCACTCTATACAAAGGCAAAAACCGGGTGTTCACTGGACATGGCAGTCATTAAATGCACATGATAGGTCAAGTTAAGGTATGTGGCCGGTGCAAGCGCCGGTATGCAAAGGCCAAAATCCCTTTCCCACGGTCCTATGACCGAATGTATCATGTGTCTGTCCACTGTGCGTCCTGCCAAATTTCTCAATACGTCGCCTAGATTTATGTATATGCACGTTGCATATGCAAAGCTTGAATTATTGTCCGATATAGGCAAAGTGACCTTCTGGCCTCAATTAGGCATATCTAAATCCTTACCCCAAAGTATATCGGTTTCTTTAGGCCGTAACGGTCGCAGGTATGGCTTATCGATGAAATTTAATATTTTGATTTGTGGTCTGGTTTATAGATGTAATATTTATGTGTTTTTTAGTTTAATGAGGTTAAAATAGTAAAATATTTAAAATAAATATTTTTGTGGTTCCAAACCACAACCGTTATAAGATCACTCTTGCCGCCAGATGTTTTTCTTGATAACGATGTAACATAAAATTTAAAATTGGCATTTTATTATGGTCTTAAAATGCTTTAAAGCAGCTAACACCCCTTTTTAGGCTACTGACCTTTTATAAGTCTACCCAAAATTTTTGCAAGAAAATAAACTTTAAAAAATAGGGAGGTCTAAGAAGCCCTGCTCACCTAAGCAAATTTAAATATATCCATTAAAAACGGGCTTTAACTAAAAGGTAAAGCCCGACATAAAAGAATAAAATATTTTTAACAAATTTTGATTAAAAAATTAATATAGATAAAGACATTATTGTTATTACTAACTAATGTGTAAATATCTACACAGCTAACGCCAATATATGGTTTGGTGCCATCACGGCCAGAGCAATTTTCTCTGGGCGGTCTTACCCGATAATGCAATTTTTCTTTAAAATTTAAATTTTCTTTAAAAACCTTCCAAAACATAATATTTTAACAGGTAATGCATAATAAAATACAATTAGTTTCCTACATTTTAATATATTATTGATGCAAATCAAGACTTATGAATCACACTAATTTTTCACAGAAGAAAAAATACATCAATCATTATGACGGTGGAAGGTGATACCTTTGGGGGCGCTTCCCGGATCTCCACTAAACCGACTTAAAAAAGTCACTAAAATGCTAAAAATATTAAATTTTAGATATAAAAACATAAAAATAATTTTTATATTTAATAATAAATTATTTAGTATAGTAAGAATGTCTCTGAGCAACCAAAAAGTACATACTATATGAGCAAGCAGTTTTGGTATATCGGCCAGTAATAGAATAACAAAACAAGCACTCAGTCACGCATGTTTACATGCCGGTATTTAGTTAGATTATCTCTTTTCCTTAAATTGCCTATGTGTTTTGTTATTTAGCTCAACTCCTATATGGATGAATACATTTAATCATTTCGCTGTTTTTAAAGGCATTTTTGGTTGCACTAAGTTAAACGCGAATATCTAGAAAACGGTTGCTCAGAGCGATTCCTACAAGGTATACCTTTTTGTCTGAAAAGCATAGAAGAGTTTATTATTTTACGCGGGTGGTACATGCAGGGAAGCAAAAAAAAGTTGCTACATTTTAGAGAAATTTAAAGTGGTGTAGGTAGAGTCCTCTAGTTAATACCTAAAAATTATTGTAGATTTAGGATGCGAGAATGCTTATAAAATTTACAGGTGTCCATTGTAGTATTTAATTGTTTAACAACCTGTATAATTTTTTGTTTATTTTAGGGCATTTATTGTTGTTATCTGCATTAGACTGTTTCAAGTAAAAGTAACTACATTTATTTCGAAAAATTAGCAAAAATCCACTACTTTTGAATAAACCTCTGTAATATCTTTAATAACCAACTTTTAATCAAAATTGCCGAAACACCCCGAGGTAATGATCCAGTTAATACATTTATTTGGTAAAAACCAATTATTCTAAATTTTATAGATTTGGGATAACTTTGATTTTGATCAAAAATGTGACTTGTTTAATTAACACCCTAACTAACATAGTCGTAGCAACGTTTAAAGAATTAGCCACAAGTAGCCTAAAGCCAATAAAATTTCCCCCTAAAAGATAAAACAAATGCAAAAATCGAGTAAAATTTTAAAAAATGATGGGCCGTTAAAGGTGGACAGGATCATTTGTTGACCGCTAAAGTTCTGGCCACACATAACCGCACCGAACCCGTATCGGGCCCGGGTTAACAAAGGTAGGGGAAAATGAGGCAGTTGAGTCGGAAAATTTAAAAGTTTAATAAATACATTTTTTTAAGCTAAATTTATTGCATAATGTGTTAATATTATAACTAGAGCTTCTTATTTAACTAAAATAGAGTTTTCTTCTTACCTCTGTTTCTGTTTATCCAAACTTTAAGTGCAGGTAAAACCTATGTTAACCTTTTTTGTCACCGTTTATTATACGATCAGCTATCATTTAAACCGTGGTAGGTATTACAGATTTATACATATATTAATTACCTAATTACTCTTATCCAAACTTATAAATAAAAACTACAATAATCAAACGACCGAATTATCAATAACATAACATTTATTTCGTGCTGCTAAATACTATCTACATAGGTACATACATACAAACATCGAATTTACTACCCAAGTCCCGTTGTTTTTCCATACAAGACCCAGCATAAACAAAAAACTAAGGCTAGCCGGCACTGGCAACTTTTTGTTGACCAACTTAAAAGTTGCTCAACTAAAAGTTGCTAATACATTTGTGTTCCGGGCCCTTGTCTACTAGGCTGTTGCTTTTTTAACATGAATTTTTACTGAGCCAGCAGTAATTATTGCTATTATCTAGAAAAACAGAAAAAAGGGAAACCAAAAACGGTATTGGCTTGAAATCGCCTTCAAAATAGATCAAGAGGTAATTTTTTAGTTGCCGTTATTAAAAAGTTGCTAGTGCGCGGTATCACATAAACGCATATACGTTTTAATATCGCAATTTTTTAGTTGCCGAAAAAAGTTGACAGTGCGCGGCTGGCCTAAGTGAGTCAGCATAACAATATAACTTTGTGGCTGGTTATAAAAAATTGCTAACAATATATTTAACAACTCAGGTGCTGCAATTTTATTAAATGTTTTCAGGACTATGTACATACATATTATTATGTATGTATGTATGTATAAACAAAATAGTATTTGGCTTTTCTCCAGAATAAACATTTTTATTATACATTAATGTATGTATGTAAGGCTGCGGTCAGAGTAGCATCGTATTCGGCCGAATTTATTTTCGCCGTGTTTGACCGATGTCTGTAGTAAATTAAATTCCATAGGACATTATTAGATTGGTCACAGTGCATCCGATTTGGACAGATACGCTCGGCCGAAAATATCGGTCAAATTCAAATTGATTTGTTTTTTTCGGTAGTATTATTTGACCGATTTTAAAGAGGATTACAAATAGTTTCTTTTGAAAATGGTAAATTGCAAAAAATAATTAGTTTAGTGTTCAATAGATCTAGTTTATGGGATGTACAAAGTAAAAATTCCAATAATAGAGATATTGCCAGAAAACTGTGAAATTAATTTGTAGTATTTTTTTAATTTGTATTTTTAGACCTAATTGTACATTGTACAAAAAATACTGAGGAGTGAGGATGTTTAAAGTATTAAAACATTTTTGAAATGTATCGCGTATTTCGTGCAGCCCTGTGGCATCGATTAAATCGGTTTTTTTTCCTCTAATTTCACTGCGTACAATATTGTTATTTGTAGCATTAATTTCTAAAATTGTTACATCTTTTATTCATTCTTATATACTCAAAACTCTTCCAGCTGTTCTAATTACTGTGGAAAAAGACTCAAGCCAAATTCACCCAAGATTTTCCTGGATTATAAAAATATCGTTTACTTGATATCTTTTTTTTGAACTAATAGCAGCTTTATGGCTGTAATTTGTTTCTGTAGGTAGTAACACTTGCCAATCCATTCTGTTTAGCTTAAAGTAAATAATAACAATAAAAAAACAACAAAACTGCTGGAATTAAATTTTCAACGAAACTAGTATTCGGCCGAAAACGGTGCAACCCCGACTATGTTCGGCAGATCTCTCTCGTCCGTTAACGGCCGAAAATTAATTCGGCCGAATACTCTGACCGCAGCCTGCCTTGAGTATGCTTTCTAAATTCTTTTACCCAATCTTTCCAGCACATTTATTTTTTGTCCGTGACCCTGATTATATTTATGTTTTTGGCCGAAATTTATAATCCAATCTGAGGAGTTCCTGCAAAGTCAGCTAACAGAGCACACTAGGGCTCTCGATTTTCGACTTAGAGTATAAATTCCCTGATAGTGTTTCGTTTGCCTCTTTCTATTACAATCAAATTTAAAAAGAGTTGGAAGAAACCCTTTGCCTTCAGAAATTTACTCACCAAGTCGAAAAATCGTGCCCAAGGTCAATAAATATTTTATAAAAATCTTCCCTTATTTAGTTGAGTACACTTGAGCAGCAGTGTCCTTAGACCTAAACTAGAAAACATATTTAAACGTCCTTTATTACGTTATTGGCAAATTCTTAAGTTTATTAAATTGCTCCGCCTCCTCCTACATTTTACAAGCAAGACAAGATAGCTGAGATACGCAACGATCTTCGTTATGATTATGTGTGGCCAGACCTTAAGGTCTGGCCACCATAACCGCACTGAGGCCACGCGCTGGTTCGGAATCACAATGATAGGTGGGGCAGATTAATTTCTCAAAATCAAAAAGAATCTTTCATGCTCTTTAAAAAAACGCATTTAGTCAAGCTAAGTCTATTGTTTCCCATGTATATAGTTATATATATATATATATATATATATATATATATATATATATATATATATATATATATATATATATATATATATATATATATTCCTTGCTTAAATAAAAACTTATTTTTCCACTAATCTCTGTTCGTTTGAATCCGCCAAACTTCTTTGAGTGTAGTATAAGGAAAACTGTTACCTTATTTGTGAAGATTTATTTTACGATCAAATGATTTTCGACTTGGGAAGTAGAAATCTTCAAGAAAGGGTTTTCTCTATCTCTTTTCAAATTGCCTACTTTTAATTGTATTAGACAGAGGCAAACAAAACACCTTTCTATCAGAAATTTTTACTCCCTAGGTCGAAAATTGGAGACCAGGTGCAATTTAAAGCGTAGAGTAACAGACTTATATTACTGCAATTTTATTAAATACAACACTTTTTTCACCGCATCCACCTACAGTTCACCAGCGAGACACACGGCTACGGGCTCGTTGCGGTTATGTGTGGCCAGACCTTTATATGTATTAGAATCCCTGAAAACGCCGCACTATAGGATATTTGAAAAAATTTTGGACAAAATTAGATATCTCAAGAAGTATAACTCGTAGATATTTGATTTTAACACGAAAATGTTGCTCATATAATTTTATATCCCAGAAAATATGAAAAAAAATTCATATAAACATGGGTCCGCAAATTCCTCTTTCTCAGGATACAGGGTGTTAAACTTGTAAAAGATATTGTTTTAATATCTTAAATATATTTTACCCAATTTTAATTTAATTTGGCAATAGTAATTATGGAATTAAGTGGGTAATTAATTACTAACTTAATAACGTTTCCAAGTCCAGTGGCGTCCTGAGCAGCAATTAAAGCAATATTTCTAACAAACAGTACGCCACTGACTGTGTAAATGCGTGTAAAATTTTTTGCTTTTTTAAGATTAGACAAAACAAAAACACAGCTTTTATGTCTCTTAATTTTTTCGTATGTCGTTCAGTTTAAGAGAAAAAACATAAAACCCACTTAATTGCATATTTTTAGACCATGAAGCAAGGATTAAGGCAACTTTTTTTTTTTTAATAAGGTACTATTATTTTTTATTAGCAATTATGTAACAACAATTATAAATACTTATTTCAATAAGGTTTATATTCAGTCTAACAATTTTTACTAAAACGTTTAAGAAAATTATTTAATTAAATTAATTTATTATTAAGAACTAATTTTTTATTATTTCTTTTTTCATAGGTTAAAATGCCGTCGTATTGTATTTTGTTAAGGTAAATTAAAAATAAATTGCTATTTTAGCAATAATTTGTGCAAACATTATTATTATTCTGAATGCCTTCCGTTATGTTTTAAAAATAAGCAATTAAGTGGATTTTATTTTTTTTCCATAAACTAAAGAACATACGAAAAAAAATTAATAAGAGACAAAAAATGTTGTATTTTTATTTGCCTAATCTAACAAAAGCACAAAAAGTAAAAGATATATGTATATATATAAAAACAAAAATTATAAGTTTAACACCCCGTATCTAGGGAACGAGGAATTTGCGGACTCATGTTTATAAAAACTTTTTTTATATTTTTATAGTAGAATCTGCCCTTATTTTTTTACAACATTCTGTTACACCCTGTATATTAAAAAATAATAATAACCAGTCTAGTACGTTAGTACATACTGGGGGAATAAAATTCGTTGATAAAAGAAAACTATAAATGTTCCAAAGTTTTGAAATTTTCGATTTGGTAACATTTGTAATATTTTGTACGTGTTTTGATGCTTGCAGAGCAATATAAGCCTTTTTGGAAATGTCAAACTTTAATTAGACATAACCACTGTGCCCTTTTGTGTGCCCTTGACTGTGACTTTTTTTCTGGGACTGTTTTTCTGGGATAGATAATTATCTTAACTACATTTTCGTGCAAAAATCAAATATCTACGATTCATACTTCTTGAGATATCTAATTTTTCCAAAATTTTCTCAAACATCCCATAGTTCACCGGTTTAAAAAAATAATTAATATTCGTAGATATTTTTTTCAAAACCACCTTAATATGTTTAAATCTGCTAAAGCGTATAAAATGTAAAACAATAATTTACCCAAAATAACAACATAAAATTAAGGACTGTGAATTATCTGAAACCAAAACCCAGACCTATTTGGGAGATGAAAATCCTACGGTTTTAAACGCGATTGGGAATGTAACTCCATTGTGATACTACACGATTGAAGGAAGCTGTATGTGTTTAAATGAGGGATTAGAGCATTAACATTTCTGCTAGATGTGTTATTCTGAATAGATATGCGTACATGAATTCGTATATTAGCCACTCCTGAGCTTAGCTTATCCCGGAAAGCTTTGTAAACGCGTCATCCCGTTACAATTACTCGACAACGCTCCGATGCGGATTTCCATACGCCTCAAATACTCAACAAGTGCTTTTCAATAACCGTATGTTCCCTTTGAAGGTTTTATTTTATCGCATATACTTTGTGGTATTAAGGTCGAAGATGGGGCGACATTGTTTAAAAGATATTAAAATTAAAAGGTAATTATAACTCTTTGCTGATAATACTAATGTACCTGAGGCATTTAAGGCCCGGGGTGGTAATAAGGCCCACATTTTAATACTCGCGACAAAATATATCGGTTTAGGTTTAAACGTAAACCATTCATGCGTAAGACCAATAAATATCACAGGAAGGTGCTCCTACGCGCTGCCTTCTTTTTAGTAGCGAAGAAGTTGTGACAAGGTGCGGTATCATCATAAGGATTTACCATTGCCAAAAGAAAACTATGAGTATTTGGATTTTATTATTATTTAGAAATAAAGAAATATTTTTCTTGTGAATTTTTAGTTATCGCTGTTTATAATGTTGCGTTTTTTGGAAGGAAAAAAGTTATTTTGTTGTAAATTGGTGGTTTTTAAATTGTGGCCAGCGGCTAATAAGGCCCACTGGAGTAGGTCATAGCTTATAAAAGTCAATAAAAAAAAACTTGTGTGCTGCTTGGGTAGCTACAGAACATAATAAGAACAGTGGCTTAAGAAAGTGCAGAGCAAAGAAAGATAAGTCTCACTTTTAAGAACTATGTATTTCCGTGTTAGAACTATGCTTTCATAGAAAATGAGCAATAATAACTAATAAACCAAAGATTTACTAGAATAAGAAATATTTAAAGTTTCTTTAATTATTTTCTTTAAAACAAAAAAATATATATTTTGGGGCCTTGTTTTACTATGGTAGGTTAATAAGGCCCATAATAAAGTAAATAATTATTAAAGTTGGTTCCATATTTATTTTTGTAATTTTGTTTATAATTTATTTTTACAATAAATAAGCAATTTTTAATTTGAAAAAAATTGCCTAAATTTCTTAAATTATTCGAGTTTTTTACATTTAATGTTAGGTGGGTCTTATATGCCGCAGGTACCTTAGGTACTATTATTTATTTTGCTGATAATTATAATGCAGGCGTAATGTAACAAGCAAGATATACAGAAATATAACGAATATACGGAAAAGTAAGGTCATAAATGATAGGGGTGATCAGTGACGTAGCTAGAGGTGTTGGGGCCCGGGGCGGCAAGTCAAGTCGGGGCCCATAGCATTTAAAGAAATGTTTTTTCGTATCGAAAAAATGGGAGAATAATAAAAAAAGGTTCTTACCTCCAGAATGAAGCCCTCCCATTGAAATGATATACTTTCTTAAGGCCGGCCCCCCTCCTTTCTATACTTTTTCCTCTTAAAAAAGGTCCTCACCTTCAAACTATATTATATCCTTTCCGTGGTTTCGCCCCATTTTTTCAACAATTTTCCCTCTAACCAACAATTTAACCTCCACGACTAACAAAAAGTATACCTGTTTTTTGCACCCCCCGCAACAAGGAGCCCGGGCAGGGCCGCCCCCTGGCTATGCTAGTATAAAAAAAAACTATTTAATTTATAACTTTAGAACTGTTGCCACTGTACCAATGATTTGGGCAACTAAATAACCTTATACCAAAGACAATTATAGAAACTATAATTGTCTTTGCTTATACTAATGCTTCTTTTTTATAGGTAACGCCTGTTCAGTAAGTCGCGAATTTACGGGGTGAGACGATTTTTTTATTTTATGTGTGTATTTTTGACACAGATGACAAATATGACATTTTACTTTGATCGGTTGATTCCTTTATCTTTTTCTACAAACAAAGTATACCTTATTTGAATCAATAGCTTGGACCGTTTTTCATAAAATCACATATTAAATCCAGACACCAGCATTTTGTATGCAATAAAAAAAAATAAACAAATGATTAAAATGTGGTAAAATTATTAAAAATGGTGTTTGTAAGCATATTAAACTTTATAATACTGTTTATTTAATGTTTAGTGTTAAAGGGCGTATGATTATATTAAGAAATAGTTTCTATTAATTTACGCGAAAAGCGTGCATCAAATAAAAAGACAGGAGATCAAATTTCTTCCAAACTAAATTGGAATTTCAAAAATATTTTTCTTTTAGGTGGCATGCCATTTTTTTCTTAAAAATATTTATCCCAAACCTCTGATGAACGACACTGTTTTTTATGCCAAAAAATGTCTTTTGATGCATAGAGGCTTCCCCCAAAATTTTTAATAACATCTGAACCGGTATTAAAGTTATTATTAAAAAAACAATATTTAAAAAAAAATAACACTCGTAATTCAAAAACTAAGACGTTTAGGACATACATTCATATAAAGTTTTTTTCTTATTTTTTAGTGTCGAATTATCCCTTAAAGTTATCGGATAAGTTGTTAAACACCCTGTATACTTTTTTTTAAATTAGAAGACATGTATGGACTATGGACTATAAAAATTACTTTTTTCTATTAAAAAACTCGCCGAACAAAACCAAAATTTGTGTGTGATTCGTATCACAATTAAAACTAAGCTGCCTTTGTGAAACGCAGCTACAAAAGCAACGGGAATCAGGCTGAAAGCAAATCCTGGAAGGCGTTTTAAAAAGGGCCGTATATAGGAGTAAACTTAATCAAATTTCAAGCTCTATTGACGTATTAGTAGAGATTTCGAGATAATCCATCGGGTAGTATATAAGAGCGGTCTTTATAAAACGTCTGCCAATGCTTGAGCCGCTCTACAGTTTATTGGGATTGGATTTAATTTCAACCTAATTATTCTAATAGTGTCTACTTTAAGGATCCTAAAAACGGTCTTATTTGTTTTTATATTTTTTATGAAACCGGATTTTATGGACCTAAAAACAGTTTTTAAAAATTATATACAGGGTGTGAGGAATCTTGGTCTTGGGTTTGGACCGCGTCAAATTAAAATCGTTTACCGACGTTTCGTTACCAATTACACCAGGCATCTTTAGGGATCTTTACTCTGCGAAATTGAAAAATTGAAATTTTAAATATGTTTCTTTCTAACTCCGTACTTATCTTAAAAATGGGATCGTTTTAATAGTTTTTAATAAGTTTTAAATTCTTGGGCGTAGAGGCTCCTAAATGACAAGTAAATAAAATAAACAAATACATAACCTGGTAGAAACGAGTACTTGTCTGGTTACTTTAAAATTACGAAGTCTCCAAGTAAATGGATAACCCCGGGTCGCAATGAAGACGGTGACACGTGTTTCATCCTTGTTGGAAATCATCACAACCGCTGTACATTGCTGACAACTTGACTATGTTTCTAGTCGCCTAAACATAATCCCAGTCGGAACTAAGGGAGTAAGTTCAGCGGCCAGAGCCATCTCGCCAAGCAATTTTAAAACAACCAGCCAGAGCACCGTTAGGTTAAGACGCTTAAAGTACATTTGAGAGTTGTCTGAATATCCCAAATGGGCCAATAAAGTTATAAAGCGCAAAAAAATATTTTTAAATTACTTCAACCAAAACCCCCGACAAATGTCTCCCAAGTTACGAACGCTACTTCACAACTTTCATCTGTTAAGACTTAAAACGCTTTTCAACGTTTCTGGGGCGGGATTTACCCCCTTTCATCCGTCCCCCTTATCAATGCCAGTGTGAATAATCCAATTTAATATCTGATGATTGTCTTTTAGGTTTCAACATATGATTTTCGTAGACATACTGTATATGTTTATGCCAGTTTTAAAGGGTATTCTTGAAAATAACGTATCTCTACGAAGTCTGTGGCAGATAAAACTTTTTTAATTAAAATTTACGTTAAGCCTAGAATGTTTCAAAGTGATTTTAAAATATAGTTCACTTTTAGAATCTAATCTACAAGATATATTTAAATTAAATATTGATAACAAGAGACAAAAATAATGCTTTTGGTAAAGCTGCTGATGCCGCAGGGTGGTATCAAGTGGCTCATTAATAACGTAGCTAATCAGTGTCGTGGCTCATAATTTGGCGCTTCTTTCCTTTTACCCCTGTTTATCTTACAGCCAGCACGTCTTGTGTACTAACTGTAATTATCAAGTTGACTAAAAGAAAGACTGCTTCTAATTAATAAACTTGTACGCAATATACAGGGTGTTACAGAATGTTGATAAGAAAAATTTAAGGGTAGATTCTACATAAGAAAATATAAAGCAACGTTTATATAAACATTGCTCCGCAAATTTCTTGTTCCCAATATACAGGGTGTTAAGCTTTTCAAATAACTAAAAAAGTCAAAAACATCTATTTTAGTAAAATTGTTAGAGTGAATATAAAACTAATTTAAATAAATATTTATTTTTGTTGTTACTAATAAAAAATTATTAAACCTAATTTTTTAAAAGAGAAAGTTCTCACTATGCTTCTTTTATGGTCCAAAAAAAGTGGATTTTTTTCTCCTAAACTAAGAATGCATGAAAAAACTATAAAATTTGTAATTTTATTTTACTTAATCAAATCAAAGCACAAAAAATTTACATACATTTACATAGCCAGTAGCGTACCGTAATTAAGTTAGTGATAAATAACCCCCTTAATGCCATTAATAGCATTGCTAAATTAAAACAAAAGTGATGGGTAAAGGATATTTAAAATATATAAAAAAACTTTTTTTACATACTTTTTAAGCTTAACACCCTGATTTTTGAGAACGAGGAATTTGTGGACCCATGTTTATATGAACTTGTTTTATATTTTTAATAGTAGAATCCGCCTTTAACTTTTCTTAACAACATTCTGAAGAGGATGTTTTTAAAACATAAAACCGCGCCTAATGAGAAATTTCTTGCCCAAAAATAAGACAAAAATGTTAAGCTGGGCACCGTAGAGGTTTACCTGTACAGGTACACGTAATGCAGTAGCGTTTGTGGGACTACCCAGTAAACCAAAGAGGTCTTAAGTCCTTCGTAATGTGTCACTGAAAAGATTTGATTTTCTATCTTGCTTTCAGTCACCTGCAGAGATTTTAAAAATGCACAAGTTTATTCCATATACGCTTGGTTAAAGTGCACAGATATACCTGTGCGTGTCTACCATAGCGTGTGTGGTGAGTATTATACAAGGTGTCAATTTGAAAAGGTATTAATTATCTTAAATATGTCAGCCCCTCAGGAAAATTTGTAAAAATTTAAGTTCGTACATCTGTGGATTGTACATTTTTCTTGTTTTAATAACAGGAAGTTTAAAAGTGTTTTTAGAATTGTTTTACAAAATTTGGAATTATTAAATGTAGTGCCTTGATGTGCAAACTTAAATTTTATCGTTACAAAGAAAAAAATCTTGTATGACATAAGGTTTGAATATTTGAAAGTGATTTTTAATTGTAAATATATTTTTGATATTACCAAAAATACGTAGGTATGTACGTTATTCTTATGCAAAAATTACATTTTTAGTCTAACCTCGTGGATGGACAATTTTATATCTGATGGTTTTGGACCAGGGGTTGCCAACTTGTTTAGGCCCAAGATCGACTTTTCAGTGACGACACCCAGTGCGATCTACCAATTTCATATTTCGGCGAAAAAAATGTTTGAAGAGCAAAAAAAGGTCCTCACCTCGATTTTGTACTTTTTTTTAAAGTGTTTTAACTTCTATTGTCTTTTTTCTTCCTCTTATAATACTTTTGAAAAGCAAAAAAAGTCCCCACATCATTTTTTTAAAACCACAATCATTCGTAACAACCGCCCGCCCTTTCTGCCCTTTTCTCCGACTTTCCGCCTTTCATTTTGACATTTTTCGCCCCTGCAGCGTTGCGCTCTGGTGCCTTGCATCACCGGTAGGCACGGCCCTGGTTCTGGGTATTTATATTTTTGGATCGGCTGGACTAATAGTCGCGATCGACCGGTTGGCCACCCCTGTTTTAGACCATGCAGAACTTTTCATAAAGAATTATTTTTGGGAAACCACGTATAAAAAACTTTCCCCTATGACGCCAACTTACGTCGGCACACTGTATGTATTTTAACAGCTTTTGTATCAAGGAGATACTTATTCCTCTAGCAACAAACAAAAGAGTAATACGAAGTGCTGCCTTATGCATCCCTTTACAGTTCTTCTATAATGGCCCAAAACTTCCTACTTTATTAGGTTAATACCAAAAAATTGTAACTAGTTTAATACATACACTGTGTCCCAAGATAGGTGTTGCTAGAGGACAAAAATTTTTAATTCTTTTCCTTTTTGGGAAAACTGGTTGCATGGTCAAAAATTCATAAATACAAAATTTTACTCCGATTGGTAATGCACAGGGCGAGGTTTAACTAAAAATATGAAAAATGACCAAGAGTAAAGTACCTTTTTTTTAAATAGGAAAAAATTGTACAGGGTATTCCATTTAAGAGGAAAAATGGCATATTTTTTTACTTTCCCCATATTTTTAAATAAATTAAAGATAGCCAATCGATGTATTTTAGCTCGGGAAATTTAAAAACGTATAAAAAAACCATTGCATGAAAAACAACAGAATTACGCCATCAATGTTGCATTTTTTAAACGGAACACTATATTTATAATTATATTTTTGGATTATTTGCTTAATTTTAAGTATTTTAGGTACCTACTATATGTCTGTCTTTAACTGTTTTTGGGTTATCGACGCTTGAAAAGTAATATTTTCGACTAATATTATTTAATAAAATATATTAATATACAATAAGGGTAATTCAGGTGCTTACCTTATACATCAAAGTCCCTAAAATGTTTACCTATTGGTGGATTTTAATATTAGTTTTAAAATTAAGTATTTGTTAGATGAAAAACGTCAGATAGTAACGCCATATTACAAGTGTGGACAAAATACCAGTGAAACAAAAAGACGATACATTGCTAATTTTTAAAGAAATAAAAAAATGACTTTGAAGTATCAGGTAATCACCTGCACCACCTGTATTTCGTATTGAGATATTTAATTAAATAAGCCAAAAATGTGACCTTTTAAGCATCAATAACTCAAAAACAGTATAAGATAAACATGTTGTACCCTTAATAAAAAACACTTAGATTTAACGATAGAACTTAAAAATATAATAATAAATATGGTGTTCCATTATGGCCTATTCTTTTTTTTTTTTCCTCCTCAAAAATAAGTCTTAATGGCTTATAATGTATACTGATGGATTAGCAATGTATCCCTTATTAATAGTGTCCATAGTAATTTCTTCCTAATAAGTCAATTTAGGACCTACATCTATTTTAATGTAGATAATCAAGTATGCCCAACGTACCCCATAGGGAAGGTAAGTTGAGCAAGGGTATGGGGCTAGTGGAGCACTTAGAAAGTATAGTCAAATCATGACTTAAATGTTAGATACGTTTACAATAAAAATACATTTTGACAATTTGCTTTTTATATTTATAATGTTATAGTGACAAAACAACAAATCTCATTACTAAAACAGCAACGTGCTAGCTTAGTTTAACTATTGAATTTAATACCTATCAATTCATCTTCGTTTTTAAACTTTTTAGGCAGTTTTATTTTGTTTCTCTTGTAATGCCTTTTGTATCTGTTAAAATTGCAGCTTTTCTTTATCTTCTGTTTGATTTGGCTCCTTTTCTTGGGTATGGTTAAACTATTTCCAGAAAAATTTAGTTAGATAGGTCAGGTCGTTTTCTTTGTTGCTTGAACAAAGCTCGGGTTGCAGCCTCTTTTAAATCCTGAGCAGACTCTAGTAGTCTAACTGTTATAAGTCCGTATCCTAAAAAATAAAAAAATATACTTAAAACCGTGGAGTTAGTTGGGCACTGTAGCTCAACTAACCCCAACCTGAAATTTTAAAGGCAAAGAAATTTATTAGAAAACCGGTTAGAATTATATCCAAAATCTTTATATATAATTAAACTGCAATAAATTTACTTAAGATTTACCTGATTAAGAACGGAATACATTTAACTATCACAGATAAAATTTTCCGGCTTGCAATTATTTTACTTTTAATCACAAAATAAACAATGCGCTCGCATACTTTTCTTCGATCGCCGCGTCACACCACTTGAGTGCGGTCTAAAATACATCGTTTATGATCTTAAATTTCTTCAAAAATATGGGAAAAGTAAATAAATATGCCATTATTTCTTCCTGTACAAGTAAATGTTGCAGATTATTAAATTTTATGTCAAAATCAAAGTTAAAGATATAAAATAAAAAATATATATATTTTTTACATTATGCATTAACATTTTAAAATACTTGGCTTAATGCAGCCAAACAAAGAACATTATTCAAACTAATTAAATTTTTTCCCCTCTTCCCATTATTTAAGTTGTAATGCGTAATGTAAAACAATGACAATTACATTTTTTTTTAACTCTCATGCCTTACCTTCAAATTTTGACATAAAATTTAATTATCTACAACATTCACCTATAAAATGTTGTTTTATTTTTAAAAATAAAAGTGCTTTAGGCCATTTTTTATATTTTTAGTTATAACTCGCCCTGATGATATCAATAATTGGAGCAAAATTTTGTATTCATTAGTTTTGGACCATGCGACCAGTTTTCCCAAAAATTCGTTTTAAAATTTAAAAATGTTTGTTTTATTTGTCCTCTGTAACACCCTATCCCGGGACACACTGTATTTCTGTCTTATTGTTTTTTAAAACAGATAGATGGAAATTGCAATATCTTGGGCCCAAGGCCCTTGTCTTTGCCCAATTTGGCTGTCCGTAAGATTTTTCAGACTTTTTCGCGACAGCGAACATGATTGTTATTCTGAGGCATTAATCTTTTTGTATTATACATATAGGTATCTTAAAGTAATACTGGGATGAATCATAAATCCAAATACATTAGGGAAAAATGACGATATGTTATTAGGAAAATCATCTAATAAAACCACATTTAAAATGGTTGAACACTTCCCGCCTTATTGTGATCCAAAAATCTTCTTGTTTGGAGTTCATGTAGCGAGCGAAATCACGCCTTAATATCTGAAGCTAGGCGCTTTGCGACACAATACATAAACAGGACAAATTAGTCAAGCAAAAATATATTGGGAAATTGAGGAGCATCTCCGTTAGAAACACCGCGTGCAAAACCACCCCTGCCTTCGTGTTAACACCCAGCTATTGTAGTTCAGATTATGGCATACTAAAGTGGCTTATAGTGGTTAAGGTTATAAAAACCTTTGACTCAAGACACGTTGTGAGTCATTGCATGGAAACTGAAAAGAATATATTCTTCTTGTCAGTAAATGATAATTCCTAAAAAACATTATTCTGGTTCAAGCATTGAGGCAGATTCCGGTTAAGTAAACGTAATTTTTAAGTTAAGAGCATGTAATGCTTTCTTCGTAGATGTTTCGACGCGATTATCTAGCGAAGAAGCACTAATTGGAGAAAAATATCTTGTCGAGGCGATCAACTTAATCAACATGCTCTTTTCTTCGGCAAAACAAGTTAAAACTTAACGTATAAGAATGCATTTCTTTTGGCCGAATATCTCGGCGCTGCTCAGAGTCGTCTTGGTTAAAGAATATCATAATTAAATACTTTCTTCAAATAAAACTACTTTGAGTTTTCATTTAAGACAAAAGATTGCTATAAAAATTTTATTATATCACGGTTATTAGTATTGTTAGAGTACGAAACAAAGCTTTTTAATAGTATAATATTTTAATGATGTTATGTTAGACCTATCTGTCGGCGTCTCTTAGAAGCCAACCTTGCTGAGGCGTCTAGGATGCCTATTAATGAAAGACTCCTGGTACAGCAGATGTTAATAAAAACAAGAGTTTTGGTGCTCTGCGTCTGGCATTCCAGTGTATTCATTAGCTCTTTCTTCGAAAATTTCAGTTCTCGATGGTCCCGGCACGATAGTAGCTTTAATGTGAATATTTTGGCCGGTAATTCAACTACAATGTGTGTCCACGGATGAACTTGACTATACCTGTAAAAAAAAATATTTTTAATATTTCAAAAGTTATTCTTCATAAACATTTTTACTTTATCCGAAATGCCAAAAGCTATAACAAAATTTTTCCTAGGATTTATGGTGGGTCATCAATCATCAGCTTCAAAATCAAGAGCTTTAAAAAATAAAAATTTTGAGCTACCTAATTAAATAGCATAAAGTGCTTAAAGTGTATAACATAAACATTTTTCACATTGATTATGATTTTCAGTAAAAGTTGAGGTTAACTAACTAAATAATAGTTAAAAAATATGTTTTACAGTTTATTAAATTATATTTTTAGAACAAAAACTATAAAACAATCGTCGACTTACTATTTAAATCCAATCGGTAGTATAACGCGTCTGAGGGTGACGCGTTTTCTCCACATTTCTACAAGCAGGGATCGCACTAATCTAACTTCGTTGGTTTTGAGCCCTCCTCTGTCAAGTTGTGTTCCATTATGTGTCGCCCGTTATTTTCGGCTTTCCAGACCATGTGGTGGTGCCGACGTTTTCCCTCAAAATCCTCCTCGAGCCTGCAGCCATCTTACTTTTTGGCTATCTAGTCAACCTTTCTTAATCTCCTTAGTATATTTTTTTAACTTTTTATAATCTTGCAGTGTGGAAGGAAGCGTTTCTTGTTTCCTGTTCGCCGATACCTTTTGGTACCTAATTATCACAACTAACTTTGCATTAAAACCAACTTAACTTATTTGAACTAATTAAATTTAGTACGGGCATATCCCTAGGGATAGCCTGTACGGGGCTTAACTCAAACTTTAACTCTTTACTTGACTTTACTAACTCTTTCTTATCTAATAAACAATCAATCCTCCGTCTTAAAATTTTGTTCTCTTTAAATATTAAATTTTTCAGTATTTGTTTTGCATTTCTAGGCTACTCGCTTGTTTAATGTTTTTGTTTTATTATTATAAGAGTAACCTAGAAAATTGTTTGATTCATACTTTTTAAACCTTGACACTTCACGTATTGTTTTATGTACCAAATTTCCCAATGTTAAGTAACCCAATTATATTTAAATTTCCCAAAAATGTATATTTTTAAAATTCCCAAAATGTATACTTTTTTATACTAGGTGTTCACATATGCCCCTTTCCCTGAAAGCGTTGGACCCACAACGCTATTAGAAATCAGACAAATTTACTTTAAACCTTTAAAAAATTAGCAATATTATCGAAAAACGATAGTTCCATATAGCTTACAAATATTTAAAACCTAACATTATGTTACTTATTATAAAAATTATATTTATCGTAAATAATCTTAACGTTTTATTAAATTTTTGTTTTTTTCCAATTAATTTTTTTTTCAAAAAATGCACGAAAAAATGTAAAAATAGTTTTTTTTCTAAAAAATAATTCATTTAGGTTATATTTAACATTATGACTCTTTTTTTTTTGAAATTTTAAAAATTCTTCCGGATAAATTATCTAAAATAATTATTTAAAAAGTTCTAGAGATGTTTTTGCTGAAATAATTAGTTCAAATAAGATTTTAGCTTAATTGTTAAAAACCTTTTTAAGCTTTTCTTTAAGTAGGTACTTTAAATAAATATAGTTTTAACGGTAAGATTATTTTTTAGACAAAAATGACCTAATTATTGTTACTCATAAATTGTATTTTTTTTTTATTAATCTTTAAGTTTACTAGATATTTACGTACTACACAAACAGCTAAATAAGCAAAAAGTTTGTGATATTTAAAACTGACCAGTTCTGTAACAATAAAAGTGAACTTGGCCTTGTCTCGTCAGCAAAACGTTGAACCATTAAAAAGTAATTCAATGATTTATTTAATATACCAGTGGGAAAGAAAATAATTAACTATGTTTTACATGTACTATTAATTAGGTGACTTTTTTCTATTTCATCTTTTGCCCTTTTTTAAATTTATTGATAGTTTAAAAACAAAAAAATATCTCTTACATAAAAAGAAAATCAAATTTTTTTTAAATATTTATACTTAGAAATTAACCTAATATTCCACATTCTTTCTTATACTAGCCTTTATAAAAAATTGCGTCCACCTTGCCTGCCTGTCCATGTCTTTGATGGTGCGTTCCATTGGCCATTTGTCCCGTACTTCTCCACGTACCATTGTCTGCCTTTCATTCCCATTTTCTTCTTCCACATCAGGTTACTGCAACTTCATGCCAATTTCCCCATATCCTGAGCTTTCAGGGCCGCTTAACTGTCTTGTACCCCACCATTCAAGACCATACTTCAGAGCTCTTCCCCATACTAGAGCTGCGGCTTCCAGTGCTAATGCAGCCTCATGCTGCTTCTGAACTCCGTCTTCACGACGTACCATACAACTTCGACACAAATAAATATATTTCCATATTCTTCTTTATCACCTCTGGCTAACACCATTTAGCCATATTTGAAAACTGAAGATATACCTTATCTTCCTTTTCTTGTAGCTACGCTGCTACCTCCTTGCAGCTACGCTACGCAACATATTTTTTCCCATCTTCGTCCTTTCACACACATTTCTTCTCCGGGGAACGGGACGCCTTTACCATATATATGGTATTTTCTTCCACAAATAAACTGAGGGGTAGGAAGGGCGTACCATAAGCGACTTTTCCTATCGCTTCACAAAGGGCACTGGAACTGGGGCGGGCACAGCTTACCATAACCGACGTTTCACAAAGGTCACTGGGAACGGGGGCGCCTCCACCATATGTGACGTTAGAATTTTGGAATATACATATAGGGTCTACTTTACGTCACTTGGGCAAATGTACCATATGGAACTATCTTCTTGGGACCATGAGACCGGTGGACCATCAACACTAACTTTGCATTAAAAACCAACGTAACTTATTGAACTAACTAAATTTAGTACGGGCATATCCCTAGGGATAGCCCGTACGGGGCTTAACTCAAACTTTAACTCTTTACTTGACTTTACTAACTCTTTCTTATCTAATAAACAATCAATCAATCCCCGTCTTAAAATTTTGTTCTCTTTAAATATTAAATTTTTCAGTATTTGTTTTGCATTTCTAGGCTACTCGCTTGTTTAATGTTTTTGTTTTATTATTATAAGAGTAACCTAGAAAATTGTTTGATTCATACTTTTAAACCTTGACACTTCACGTATTGTTTTATGTACCAAATTTCCCAATGTTAAGTAACCCAATTATATTTAAATTTCCCAAAAATGTATATTTTTAAAATTCCCAAAATGTATACTTTTTTTATACTAGGTGTTCACAATATA
>JACEGR010008963.1:0-31354 GCA_014170235.1 Listronotus bonariensis
TCGTACGTGCAGCCGGGTCCATCAAATTTTAAGACGTTAACACGTCAAAAACGGCGGTGGTAAACGGGGCGCAAGGCCTTCACTAAAGTTTTATTGAACAGGTAAATGGGGCGCAGGGATCTTGGGGTCCAATAAAATCGTATAGGTAAACGGGGCGCAAATGTTTTCTTTAAAGTAAAGGTATCGAAATAAAATGTTGGTCTATTTTAAAAAAATTTATTAATTACGAAACATTTATTGCATCAAAAAATATTTACATTCTTTTGTTTACTGTCTTTGGAAAATGTGAAATTTTTGTAGGCTATTAAATCTTTTCCACTCACACTTTCAATTACTGATACCGACATTTTCTCACTATTAAAATCTTGAGCGGAAATCTTTTCGCACATCTATTTACTATTACAATGAGAACTGAACTGATTAAGTGGTATACAAATTATTAGTGTCAATTATAGGAATTCTTACCTGCCCTGACCCACACCCCTCTCGGGAAGGGCTGGCGCCCCATTTACCTATGATATAAACGTAACCTTACAGGCGTGCAGGTAAAAGAGATATTTTCTCGCCCCGTTTACCTCCGTCCGTCAAAAATATATTTTCTGTCAGAAAATGATATTCAATAAAGTAATGTTAAAATAAATGTATTATTATTACAGTTAAATAACTTACCTACTTGGAAGTAAGTTGGTAAAATACAGTGGTTAGGAATTAGGAAACCCTCATAGTTCGTGAACTGAAAACTTATTCTAAAATCCTGTATTTTTTACGAGCTTCTATGATTTCAATAAAAAGTTTTTGGAAAAGGACCCCTCTACAAGGAAGTAACAAAATTAAGTTTACTTCCGGAAAAGTTTTGTGTTATTCAATGGCCAAAAATATTTATGCCATCTGTGTAATTCCGAGTTATAGAAGCACAGGTTCGTTTAATAATTTTTTTGTTTTTTTGCTGGTATTTTTTACCATTTTAATTTAAAAAAATAGAAAATATTGAATAAATAATACGAATTATTTTAACTTTAGGAAGATAACTAAAACCTAATTTATTATTTTTTAATTTCAGACATCAAGAGTTAATTCCTTTTACCACCATACTCAACCCTCCAACCAAAACTCCAGCCACTCCCCAAGCCCCCAAAATGGCGATCAAAATAACTCCACAAAACGAAGCAGCGGCTTCTACAAAACCAGGGAAGTCTAAAATTCTCAATAGATAATATATTAAAAGCAGATTTTGGACGAAGTAAAATTCTCGATCCAATCACCATTAGAAAAAGTAAACCGCCTCCATGTAGGCGGACTTCCACTGAAAAACTAAGCAGTCTGGCAGCACTGCACGTCGGAGACAGGTTGCCAAGTTTCCTGGTGAACATAGACTTCAGGAAAACCGCAAAATCTCGCAACATCGCCTGGTAGTGTTAATAGTGATCGATCAAGTAATACCGAAGGGGAAAAAGGTCCAGTAGATTTAAGTCCAAAAGGGATGGTGGAGGAGAGGGCAAGGGAAAAGAGGGGCAGCCGATACTGTGGCCAGCATGGGTCTACTGCACTAGGTATTCGGATCGACCAAGTTCAGGTAGGACACACAGATTATTTGGCGTAAAACAATTGCAATGCAAATGCAATAATATAAGTATTTTTTAAGTTTAAAAAAGTAGCTTTTTTATTTTTAGAAAAGAAACTTCTAACTTACAAATTTCAGATAAACGTGTCTGTGACAAAAAATGTCATGACAAAAATATTAATTTATTTTTACGTTTTTGAATGGCGTTGTTTGCAATCGTAACTTAATTTAACTAGCAGTTTAAATAAATTATTTCGGACCCCCACAATAGAGTATTTTTCTGCCTCCACATGCGTGATGCAAATAAACTTAATAATTTGTAAATTATTTTAAATTTAAACGTTTAAAGAAGAAATACTTAACATGTTTTAATTTGGAGAAAAAGTGACTTTCTGGATAAGCTAAACTCGTCCATCGACACTAAAACCCCGCCTTAAAAGTGACACTTTTTCTTTTAATAAAACAATACATTGTATTAAAACTGAAAAAAATCCCTATATAGTCGAAATTTACACGGTGAGCCACTTTAAAAGTGTTACAGGCAATTAAATAAACAAAAATTCATGACCGATAGGCACCGTATCAGAAAATGTTTACATGCCGGCATTCTTTGTCTAATCTCTCTGCCTTTTTCCTATCAAAAAACCTTTTGCGGGCGGTGTTTTACACGCTTTGGACCGTCTCCTTTAACGCATTGGCGTGAACCTTTAGAAGTGGCTAAATGTGTATACAAAATAAAATCTCCGTTTTATGGCTGGCGAGAGACAAAATAAGAGGATGTATTTTAAGTACGTGAAACGTGTTTTAGCACTGTTTTTATTTACTTATCTATAAAATATATATTCAGGCTGTGTCAGAAGCATCGGCGTAACTACGGGGGGAGGTGCTGGGGGCCGGCCTCCCTTCAGGTGTTGCCAGGCCCCCTCCAGAAAAAATGTACCTATATGGTACATGTGTACAAATAACGTTTTAGTGGCGTCCGGCCCCTCCCAGGGTATTGCCAGGCCCTCCTACAGACAGAAAAAAATGTCTTGTTTTAAGCAAATACAAGGTTTTAAAAATATGCAGTCTTTTTGAATAGTTGTGCTTTTAAACCCATATTTATTTCTTACTTTAAAATAATAGTGGTTCTTAAACTGCGAGAAAAAATACTTTAATTTATGTCTTTAATGTAAAAGAAATTCTTTAAATTAAAATATCCTTACTATTATTTTAAGAATATCAGAATCAAGAAATAAGAACCTAAAGATTTATGATTTAAGCTCTTTAATATCTTAAATATAAGTTTTAAGATTTTAAACAAAAGAAATATTAAATGTTTCTATCAAAATATTAATGAATTTTCTTTAAAATAATAGGTTCTTATTTTAAGAACCTATACCAAAATCTTTAACTTTTATGTCAAAGAACCTATTTCTTTAATATAAGTATTCACTGAATTATGCTTTTTAATACGGTATCAACGGTACGATTATATCCTACCGTCGAACAACGAAAGTTTTTTTATAAGATACACTTGTTATTCGTATTATTCAACTTGGACCCGGGACAGCCAGTTTGATAAGTCCTATGAAGTTCGGCAAAACGCATCATCGATGGAGAAGAGAGGTCTCGGTGAATGACATGATAACCAGGAATTCCTTTCTTAACTATCAAAAAGAGAACTAGTTGTTTATTTAATATAATTATCTTAATTGAATTAAATTTTATTTCAGTCTGTGGTATTTACTATCTTGTCTTAAAGAAAGAATCTCTCAGTGGGAAAGCGCTCGATGTTTTTAACGGAATACATTGTTCTTTAATGTAGACCCATTGGGGTCACTAAATAAAATAAGGTTATTTTTATTACAAAAGCGCCTTCTTTTGAATTTAGTACGCAAAGCTGAAAACATATTTTTTTCTGTTTGAGATCCTATTTCTTTAACACATATGAAAGTCACAATTCTCTCAAATTAAATCTAAGACTTTTTTAAGATATTTTTTTTCAATGTAGGCTCCCCAGGTTCAATGGCTATACAGTGTGTCCCAGGATAGGTGTTACAAGAGGACAAAGGGACAAAAATTTTGGAATTTTTAAAAGTCTTTGTGGGAAGACTTGTCGCATGGTCCAAAACTAATAAATACAAATTTTACTCCTATTGGTAATATACAGGGTGAGTTATAACTAAAAATATAAAAAATTACCAAAAGTAAAGTACCTTTATTTTTTAAAAATATGATAAAATTGTATAAGTAGGTAAATGTTGTAGATAATTAAATTTTATGTCAAAATATTAAGTTAGAGAATTAAAAATATATATTTTTGTCTATTTTTGACATTATGCATTATGCAACAGTTTTTAAAATACTTGGCTTAAAGCAGCAAATTTTAAAAAAAAATATTTAAAATTATTAAATTTTATTTTAAATTTTGCTTTCTTTTGCCCATTATTTAAGTTGTAATGCGTAATGTAAAAAATTGACAATTATATTTTCGTGATTCTCATGCTTTAACTTAAAATTTTGACATAAAATTCAATTCTGTACAACATTTACTTATAAAATTTTGTTTTATTTTAAAAAATGAAAGTAGTTAGCTTCGGGTCATTTTTCACATTTTTACTTATAACTCACCCTGTATAACACCAATCAGGATAAGATTTTGTATTTATTAGTTTTGGACCATGCGACCAGCTTTCCCAAAATATCCTTTTAAAATTCAAACTTTTTTGGTCTATGTTTGTCCTCTTGTAACACCCATCCTGGGACACGCTGTATGTGCTTTCGAAAAGGTCTGTTTACCAATATAACATTTTTTGCCGGCGTTGTACATTTAATTTACTGGCATTGCCAACACTCTTTAATGGCAAGGCATTGGCAAAAAGGTATCAAAAAGACGCGAAAGTGGGCAATTGGCCGTTATTAGGCCACGTGTTGCAGATAATGTGATGGCATCCGTCATTAATAATTTATGATAAAAAATGCGTTTAGTATGATGGCATCCATCATTAATAAGTTATTGGCAAAAAATGCGTTTAGGATAATGGCATTTATCATTAAATAAGTACTGCAAGTTTTATAAGTTGAATGTCCCAAAAGTTAAATAACATATTTAGAGAATTTTTGTAATCGAAAAAATGAGAAAAAAAGGAAGGAAAACTTTATCAATAAAAAAATTACATAATAAAAATTTTTATACCGTAACAATATACAAAAAAAAATAATAAAAAGTATGTAATAAAACTTAAAAAAAGATAGTAAATCAAAAGAAAACGCTTTAAAATAGTAAGTATTTAAGGGACACTTACACTCAATTTTCAGATCCAAAACATAGGGAGAAATATTTTAAAGGAGTTAAATGTCAAAAAAACTACTAAATATAATTATTTTTTTATTAAGACGTCTCGGTCAGTGATTTCGACATCGAGTTTTACCGGAGTCTGCAAGTAAGATGTAAAACATGACATGAGACAGGCATGTGCTTTTTTTTCTGACATCAGAAGGCTCTTATACAACTTTGTGCACGTATTCTGCGGACACCCTGTAGCTTTAGAAATATTTTGATTTAAGCAGGATATACGTAAATCAATCTATGTATATACCTTATATGGATTTATTTTATTACATTTGCCCATAATTTTATTTCAAATGATTAATTTTACCTGATTGCAAGCATTATTTGTTTAAACAGCCCAAGAGAGAAATTTATTATTAACAATTTGCATATCGCGAACCGCGTGATATTATCAACATCTCAATTTGTAAACATTATAATTATCTTGTTAATAAATCATTAATTTATTAGTAAAAAATATTGCACACGAATGAAAATCGTGCGTTGTTTTAAATATTTTATAAGATTTATGAAAAATTATTATATAGCACGTACCCAAGTTATAAATTTACACCCCACACCCTTAACTTTTCTATTTTTTTTCTTATAAAAAAATCAAATATGTCAGTTAACTAGGGTTAATTTTGCAGTTTTTAAATTAGAAATAATATCTTATGATATATCTACAGGGTACAACAAAAAGTATGATATTTTTAAAATAAATATTCCCTACATATTATACAGGGTGATTCAAAAATCGATCACAAAACTTAAGGTGGTGATTCTACTTTACAAAATAAGGGTAGAGCTTCATATAATTTTTTTCAAAATGCCATTCGTTTTTCATTTACAAGCCGTCAAAGTTCAATTTTTATTTTGGTTTTTTCGCCGTATTGCATTTATTTTTTAACCTATCCAGTTGATATTTGATACACAAATTGAGTTTTGCAGATTATAAAACTTTAAGACAAAAGTACATTTTTAATACCGCCAGAAGGCACTTTACCTAAAACTTAAAATTAATTTACATCATAACTTTTTTATTTTGACAGAAATTGCAAAGCTGGGGACGCCATTTTATGGACAATCAAAAACTTAAAAAATAAGGTACTCTTTATTATAGTCGATAAACCTGACCGTTTAGGCACCAATAGACATCAAAGTTTTCATCAATTTCAATCAAGTTACCTACATACATGCAGGGTGTCCAGTAACTCAGCCGACGAACTTTACGGAGCGATTCTACAACAGAAAATAAGAAAAAAACTTCATATAAACATATGTCCTAAACGTCTTAGCTTTTGAATTACGGGGTGTTAATTTTTTTTAACCTCGCCTTTCATCAGCATCCTCATTGAAAACCCTAAACCGGTGTATACACGGTCATGCAAAACTGTCACATCTGTCAAAAAAGCCAAAGCTCGCGCGCAAATTTGACAGTGTGTATTAACTGCCACATCTGGCTTGGCATGCGACTCGATGTCCGAATTTGATTTTTCGTGGCGTGCGTCGTGCAAACTTGTGCATGTGTAGGACACGTCAGATAACGTTTTAGTTAAGGAACGTCGCTTACGGGGTATTATTGTTTGTTTTGAGTTAACAAAATGGCTTATAGGCGCCAGGAAGATGTATTGCGTGATTTTATAGATATGTACCAAGGTTATCCATGCTTTTGGAAAGGTAAAAGTAATGAATACATTGATAAAAATGAAAAAATCTTTTCGCCAAATTACGCTTATGCTCAAGTTGATCACACCACCAGCTGCCAAAACTGACACTGAACTGACTGATGGTACATCTGAATCGTGTGTATCAAAAGCGTCATTTGACATTTGCTCTCATGCAAGTGCGTGTCAGGTTTGCATGACCGTGTATACCCCGGATAACTACCTTTTCACACTAGCGGAAGACGGAAAGTTGACTAACGACGGAGCGACGCTATCGAAGTGTATGGAGTCTTATACAGGGTGATTCAAAAATCGATCACGAAACTTAAGGGAGTAATTCTACTTGACAAAATAAGAGTAAAGCTTCATATATTTTTTTTCAAAATGTCATTCGTTTTCGAGTTACAAGCCGTCAAAGTTCAATTTTTTTTTGGTTTTTCGCAATATTGCATTTATTTTTTAACCAATCCAGTTGATTTTTGGCACACAAATCGAGCTTAGCAGATTCTAAAATTTTAAGACAAAAGTACTTTTTTTAAATACCGCCAGAGGGCAGTTTACCTAAAACTTAAAATTTATTTACATCATAACTTTTTATTTTGACAGATATCGCAAAGCTGGGGGCGCCATTGTATAGACAAGGAAAAACCCGAGCAAAAAATAAGTTACTCTTTATTAAAGTCGATAAACCTCACCGTTTAGGCACCAATAGACATCAAAGTTTTCATCAATTTTTATTAAATTACCTACATACATACAGGGTGTCCAGTAACTCAACCGACAAACTTAACCAAACGATTCTACAACAAAAATAAGAAAATTGTCGAAATATTGAAATCCGTGCCCACTTCGTGTGGGGTTAATTATATTTTTCTGCTGACTTGACATACATATGCCATTATTTTTCTTTAAACTTTTTGTTTAATCATAATAAAATCTAGCCTATAGCAGGTGAACCCTTTAGCACACCTGAATAGTGTAGCTTTCTGATTGTGAAATAATTTTCATGATTGGTTCAGTATTTCCGAAAATTAGCCCTAACAAACAAAAAACAAAGTTACAAACTTTACCTCTTTATAATATAAGTATAGGTAGGAAAAAAAACAATTTACTATAGTTAAGTACATTTACAGGGAGGTACGCAAAAAAGATATTAGGGGGAACAACGACGAAAGAGCAAAAAAAGGTCCTCACTTAGAAAGCCTACCAAAATTAACAAAATTAAGAGAAAAAAAGGGCTGCCGATATATTGTGGGGAGGGGGGCAACACGTATATTACATACAGACGAATAATGCTCTATTTACAAAAATAAGGCCTTACACAACCGCCAAGCCCGCAGAATAACCCAATTGAAAGAATCCTGGGCAGGCAATTGTACCTATTGCCCCCACCCCCATACAGCTCTGTATCAGGGGCGGTCATATCGACTTTCTGAGGGGGGCCATGGGCCGAGGAGAAGTGTGTGATGTGGCAAAAAACAAAAACTTTTAAAGGAGGTTCAAGTTTTGTAAAGAGCAAAAAAAGCTTCTTTTATAAAATTACATAACACCTCCTTCCCAGATATTTTAAAAGGTCCTCACTTCTTCAATTCCATTATCAGCCTCACCCCTCGAACCAACCTTTAAGAGGGGGGACCCTCAATAAATGCTCTTATTTGCCATTAGACATGAATGAAACACAATAACATAGAAAGGATGTCGCATTCAGGGGGCATGGCCCCCATGTCCGCTCTTGCTCTGTATATTAGAATTGAGCTAAGAAAGAAGCCAGAGGCGTTATACAAATAAAGACGGCAATCAACTATATCTTTCTAATCGCGTCGTTTAAATAGCGTGCGAGATAGATATACCGGGTGATGCACAGGACGGGACATAGGAAATCCCATGTAATTTTTAATGGGGTCAATTATTGGCTCCCCTAATTATTTTAGAGAAAAATTCTATTGAAGTTTATTGAAGAGCATGCAAATCTACGTACATGGTAAAAACTTTAGATTTTTCGGTTAACCCGTTTGCTAGTTTATTGAAGAGCATGCAAATCTACGTACATGGTAAAAACTTTAGATTTTTCGGTTAACCCGTTTGCTAGTTAGATGCTAATATAGGTATTTTTAAAAATAGTTACATCATTATCGCCTCATATTTATGAACAACAATAAAAATACCACTTAGCGTGACATTACGTTGTCATTTTGGAATTAAGTGCTTTATTATTATCAAAAAATCGTACAGTGAAAAGATTAAAGTTGTATTTATACAAACGAATTAAGTTAAGTTAAACTAAACTAGAGTAACAAATTTCGAGAATTTATGACATTTATAATATTAACATGCTTCAATGAATTATTAATATTAATACAATAATAATTAATATGTTGGAAATAAACTTAATATTTAAGAAAATTTTAAAAATATTCCTCCATTGACTGCTAGACAATAGCCAGACGTTCATAAAATTGTCTTCTTACATTGGCTAATTGGTAATTTGAAATTTTATTGCATTCTGCAGAAATAGCATTTTTTAACTCATCTAGATTAGAGTAATTTTTATCCTTGTATATCATGCTTTTTAAATGGCCCCAGAGGAAAAAGTCATTTGGCGAAATATCCAGGAGACCTAGCTGGCCAATTTATGGTGTGATTTAGGCCAATAACATTTCCATTAAAAGCATTGTTTAAAAATTCCCGAACAGCCAGGCAGCCATCCATTTGGTACCAAATTTCCTGATTTTCCCTGGATACATCATTTAAAGTGGGTAAAATTAGTTCTTCCAGTAGTTCCAAATAAAATTCTGCATTTAAATTTTGATTAGGAAAAAATAGTCCAATATATTTACTTTCTGTGGATATTGCGTCCTCGTTTCGACAAATCTGTGTTGGTTTTCTTTGCTCCAGTATCGGTAATTTTGATGATTGGGTTCATTATTTAACGTAAATGTGCACTCATCAGTAAAACAAATATTTCTTAAAATTCCCTGTCCATGTTTGCCCTTTCCATCATGTCAAAACCAAAATTCCTGCCGTCGTATTTCATCCCCATCCCTTGGCTCTTGATGTTAAAGCACTAAATTTCAAATTTACAACGTTATGTCACGCTAACTGGTATTTTTATTGTTGTTCATAAATATGAGGCGATAATAATGCAACAATTTTTAAAAGTATATTAGCATCTAACTAGCAAACGGGTTAACCGAAAAATCTAAAGTTTTTACCATGGACGTAGATTTGCATGCTCTTCAATAAACTTCAATAGAATTTTCTCTAAAATAATTAGGGAGCCAATAATTGACCCCATTAAAAGTTACATGGGATTTCCTATGTCCCGCCCGGCGATGCATCACCCGGTATAGATAGACCTAATGAAATCACATTACTAAAGTGAATATATGATTTTTAAATTTGTTAAACATCATTGTTAAAGCAAAAATAGTTAATTATGAGATCCAGATACCCGTGCCCTGTATTTAAAATTTAACGCTTACAGCAACAAAAACGGCATTAAACATTAAAAAAGCTTTTATTCGTTGTTTGAGTTAGAATAATTATTCAATTATTTATTTACGCTGATACGACGATAAATTTTATGTCGTTAAAAATGTAAAACATTTATGATTTGTGCGATTTGTGTTATTAAATTGAAATTAATTACGGTTTGATGGTAATGTAATTAGTTTCGGTTTTTAAAAAATGGTAATTACTGTTATTTACTTTAAAGGTAGATCTTAACTGACAAAGTTTTCTTAGGAAAAAATATCATAAGAAAAATATACCTACTTACATTAACTATATTGCGGGATGTAAAAAAACTTTTTATTATACATCTTAATTACCAAGATGGTGTATAATTAAAAAATACTCAGTAAGTAGATAACATTGTAATGATAATAATACTGTGAACACAAAAAGTATACATTTTGGGAATTTTAAAAATATACATTTTTGGGAATTTTTAAAATAAGTATACATTTTAATTAGGTTACTTAACATTGAGAATTTTGCTAAATAAAGATATACGTGAGGTGTCAAGGTTTTAAAAGTATAAATTAAACAATTGTCCAAAGAAGATAGTTCCATATGGTAAGTTGCCCAGTGACGTATGTAGATTTCAAAATATACGTCACAATACAGTATTTTTAGGATGATGCCTTTTTTGACCTTGCAAGCAGTGGCGTAGCCAGGGTTTAGGAGCGGGAGGGGCAGAAGTCCTTTTGGCGTTCCTATTTTTGAATATGGAGTTTTGCTTTTAGTAACCGTTTATAAAGTTTCCAATTGTAACGACGCCCTGCGCAGAGTAAATGCTTTTCTTATGGCTTTTTTATTTATCCTGACTTTTTTTGGAAGAGGCATAATGTTACTCCGGAAAAAAACATATATTTTTTATTTTTAGAAATCATTCGTATTGTATTAATAAAATACAAAAACCGAAAAAACTTTTGTCAAAACTAAACAATATTAAATTCAAAAGTACACCTATCCACATTAAAACGTTTTATTTTGACATTTCTTTATGATATTTACTCTATCAATATGCTATTGTAATTTAAGTTTTTTTTCAAAAAACAGCCAATGTTGAGTTTTCAATATGGTCAGGATATTCAAAAAACTCTAATAAATCTACAGTGAGGCCAAATTAAACTTGCACACTTTTTAACTAATGATAACTTTTTATCTGTTTCACCTATCTTTTTATTTTTACAGGGCTAATAGGTAGATATGTTTTCTTCAGGTTTGTTAATTTTGGTCAAATAGATTTAGTCAGGACCGGACTTACTGGTCTTTTCCACAATGATGCATTAAACTTCGTTGCAAAATAAATCGAATTTACCTACAATACGTTTAATTTTAATTAATTTACTGTTAAGTTGTGTCGGCATCCAACTCAGAAACCATGGTAACCTTACATTTTTGATTTTCAAAGCACACTAAAAAAAGTTCCCTGTTAAAATCGACGGGCGCATCATTTTTATCAAAAATAATCATAATTCCTGAATCCTCTAATTATTGACAGATTCGCGTTTACTGAATCATTTCCCATAGTTTCTCTATAAGAAAAACGTATTAGCTCAATTGTAGCTAAATCCCATTTCTTTTTCAACGAGGTTAAATGCATCATATTGGGAAAAGTCCCGTAAGTCCGGACCTGACTAAATCTATTCGACCAAAATTGACAAACCTAAAGAAAACATATCTACCTATTAGCCCTGTAAAAATAAAAAGGTAGACGCAACAAATAAGAAGTTATTGTTACTTAAAAAGGGTGCAAGTTTAATTTGGCCCACCCTGTATATGGCTAACTCCGAGGCTAACTCTATATATTTTTTGTAATATGTTCGTAAATATAGCTGTATTTTGCGCAGTTAGAGATATTCTTAAGGCTTCTATAGTCATTAGGAAAAAAACTTGACATTGGCACTATGTTAGCAATGACATATAAATATAAACTTCTTCTTGTTAGATAAATTAGTTATTTTATTGGATAAATCAGCTAACGATTTCTTCCTCAAGCTACCAAAAACCCTTTTTAATCGGACATTATTATTCGAAGAATCTCAAGTTACAAAAGCACAGTATTAATGTATTACGAAATGAGACAGAATTTATATGGACCACCCGTTGCTCGGAATATGACTTATTAATGACATATGGTCAGACAACCATGAAAAGGACATTGCTAATTAATATTTTGCAATTAAGGAATGTCTCTCTTTTGTTTTTGTTGGAGAATCGTGAAATTCTCTTATACTTAAAATATTGCAGTTATTATTGCGAAAGTGTGTGTCTTTTTAACAGATGTAATTATTTTCGCCACTAAATTGTTTTCCGAATACTCACTTGTGCCGGTCAAGCATAGATAACCTACATTTAGATCCGCAGTGGCAAGAAGCATTTTTCGGATTTTTACGACCTCGCGCAGTTGGTTGGACGAACATGCGCACTTAAAAGCCGTGTGTCGCTCATTAGCTACCGTACTCCGAATAGAAAACCAGGACGCCGTCGACAATTTCTTTCCGATATTGGATAGTCTGTTTGGCGCCAGGTGCATTTACCCTCGATTTGCTTGCGCACAAACCGGTTTTTTCGCCAATGAAATATAAATTTTGTTTCGCGCAGGTTAAAACATTGGCAATCCATCAAGATCAGTGCGGTTAAGTTATACACACAGAAAAAAATGTCTTGTTTTAAGCAAATACAAGGTTTTAAAAATATGCATTCTTTGTGAATAGTTGTGCGTTTAAACCAAGATTTATTTCTTACTTTAAAATAATAGTGGTTCTTAAACTGGGAGAAAAAATACTTTAATTTATGTCTTTAATATAAAATAAATTCTTTAAATTAAAATATCCTTAGCATTACTTTAAAAATATCAGAATCAAGAAAATAACTAACCAGAACCAACTAAAGATTTATGATTTAAGCTCTTTAATATCTTAAATATAAATTTTAAGATTTTAAACAAAAGAAATATTAAATGTTTCTATCAAAATATTAATGAATTTTCTTTAAAATAATAGGTTCTTATTTTAAAAACCTATACCAAAATCTTTAACCTTTATGTCGAAGAACCTATTTCTTTAATATAAGTATTCACTGAATTATGCTTTTAGTACGGTATCAACGGTACGATTATATCCTACCGTCGAACAATGAAAGTTTTTTTTTATAAGATACACTTGGTATTCGTATTATTCAACTTGGACATCGATGGAGAAAAGAGGTCTCGGTGAATGGCATGATAAGCAGGAATTCCTCTCTTAACTATCAAAAAGAAAACTAGTTGTTTATTTAATATAATTATCTTAATTGAATTAAATTTTATTTCAGTCTGTGGTATTTAGTATCTTGTCTTAAAGAAAGAATCTCTCAGTGGGAAAGCGCTCGATGTTTTTACCGGAATACATCGTTCTTTAATGTAGACACATTGGGGTCACTAAATAAAATAAGGTTATTTTTATTACAAAAGCGCCTTCTTTTGAATTTAGTACGCAATGCTGAAAACATATTTTTTTCTGTTTGAGATCCTATTTCTTTAACACATATTATGAAAGTCACAATTCTCTCAAATTAAATCTAAGGCTTTTGTTTTAAGATATCTTTTTTCCAGTGTAGAAAGCGTTAAATATACAACAAACCGGCAGTTGCTATGACAACACAAGGAGGAGGCGGCTTGGGCTGGGATTCATTCATACACTCATGGACAAAATTATCGCAACAGCTCGATATTTTCCATAAGCTTCAATACTAAAAGCTTTAATATCAATGGCCATATCTCTGTTAATAATTAAGTTATCAAGACAATTAAAAACAAGAAAATGTTAAGGAAAGGTAAAGCTATAACTTTGGCGTAACCGTTTTTATTTACTCTTAACAATGCAATCTACAGGGTGAATAAAAGTTTTGGCAACAATAATAAATTTTTATTCACCCTGTTTAATGTGCTGTGGAAAGGCATCTTATTTGCGAATAAATTATACCCTTACGTGATGTGTTATCATCACAAATTGGATTACTTTATTTAACAGCACATTACACAGGGCGATTAAAAATTATTCATTTTTGCCAAAAACTTTTAATCGCCCTGTAGAATGTATTGTTAACAGTAAATAACAACAGTTACGCTAAAGTTATAGCTTTACCTTTCTTTAACATTTTTTTATTTTTTAATAATTGTCTTGATAACTTAATTATTAAAAGAGACATGGCCACTTAAATTTTAAAAAAATTTGTATTGAAGCTTATAGAGAGATGATGCGACGATTTTGTTCATGAGTGTATACAGACTCTTCACGGATGGTATCTACAAGTGTATGGATGGTGGAGGGAAGGATATCCATCTTTTATGGCGGACAAGTTTAAAAAGTGGCCATCGGAATGTAGCAAATTGGGATGGCGTCACAGTAGCCAGTGGAGGGATTTTGGTATTTCTTTCCTTTTTATTTTGTATCTATCTGTCCTTTTTGCCCATTTTGTATCTCATTCTAATAATTCATGCTCATTGGTTAAAAATCTCCTCTGGCTACTGTGGCGCCACCTTAAGTTGCTCCTTTCGACGGACACTTTTTAAAACATTCAGATGGTTATCCTCCCCTCCTCCATCCATATACCAGTGGACAAATGGACAAAAACTTTATTTTTCGAAAAATAACTCATTCTTCAAAAACATTTTTACTTGTTAAAAAGATAGGATTCATGCTTTTGCATACAGGGGTTGCAAAAACTATTTTTGCCTAAGAAATCTGTGGTTTCTCTGTGTATCATTAATTAGCAGACACCCTGTATATTAGAGATACTACTTTAGTCACTGGGTTCATGGTAGTTCTTTCTTTATTATTATAATTTAAATGGTTATGGCTTATTATCGCAAATTTATAGCTAGAAAAAGACATAAAATTCAAATTTTTAAATAGCGGAAAATTAACTTTAATAGGCCCCAATAAAATCCATTTACGTCAGTATAAAACCAGAGAGAAACAAGATAATCCAACCAATAAAATCATAAACTAAAAACATCTAGTAGACTTATACACATGTAGGCATTAGCATATCGCCTATCGACTTATATTCATGTTCGTCCAACCGTCTTTTATAGAGATGTTTGATTCGTATCGATTTTAATTTTGGTTTTATATTAATTGTTTCCTAGCTACGGCACAAAACCTTAGAGGCTAATTGCTTATGGTATTTTATTTAAAGAAATGTTCATATGAACATATGTCTGGAGTAGCTTCACTTCTAAGATAGAGAGGGCGAGTCACTGATTTGGGGCCCGATTTTCTACTAAGGAATAAGACATTTCTGATGAAATGAGTGTTAAATTTTCATTTTGATTCGTTTCTTTTATTAAATTTGAAAGAAGGCAATTCCTCTTACCGTTTAAAATCGGGCCCCTGGATGAGTTGCCAATGTTATCACCTACGCGCGAAACAAAAGTAATGTTTCGCATTGGCAAAAATGGGTTTGTGTACTTGGGTGCCAGTCATTTTCTGTCGTCACTGAATGTGTACGCGTTGGCACCAAACGGTCTATCGGCATTATCGGGCATAATTTATCAACGCGTTGTATGGGTTTTTCGTTCAGATTTGTATTTGGCCATTTTTTTTTTTTTTTTTTTTTTTTTTTTTATCTTTGGACAAACCACGAAGGCTAAAAGCCTAAATACTAACGTACCGTGGGTGTCTTAAGCGAGGTAAGAGGGAGTTTGTTGACACGGGACTTAAATACTTGAAGATTTGGGGGAAGGAAAAACCTCCGCGGGCAGCAGGTTCCACAATCTAGAAACTCTAGGGATAAAAGAACGAACAAAGTGAGAAGTTCGGGGCCTGTCCAGTTGGACCGTATAGGGATGCATACGCGCGGAACCACGAGTTTCTCTGTTGGGAACCGTGAGTGGAGGAACTATACTGGTCAATTCTTCAGAGCAGAAGCCATGGAAGTACCTATAAAAAGCGATAAATCGCCCACAGCCCGACGATGGGCAAGAGAGGGAAGCCTTTCTGTAAGTGAAGGATCATTAATGAGACGAATAGCTCTTCTTTGAATAGAATCAAGAATGCTCAGGGTTGTTGGGGACGCCATACCCCAGATATGAGAACAATATTCCAAGGGAGGTCGGATTTGGGACACATATAAAGTGTATAAATTAGAAGCGGAAAAATACTTTTAGCTCGAAAGAGAAATCCAAGCTTTTTGAAGCTGCCGTGGCTATAGATACAATGTGTTTATGCCAGTTAAGGTTACTTTCAAATGTGACGCCCACGAGATTGAAGGTGTCTTTGCTCTGTAAGAACTTGGCCGCTCATAAGTAGAGGATGAGTATTTGATGACTCTTTTCGCGACAAGGAACATGACTGTGTTTTGGATGCATTAAAATGGACGAGATTTTGGCGCCCCAATCCAATATTAAATTAAGATCCTGCGAAAGAGATATCTGCATCGCTCTGCGTTTATTTTCCAAGTCAGGTTTAGTGATGGGTTTAGGGACCTGAAAGCTGGAGTGAAGGGTACTATCGTCGGCGAAACTATGAATGGAATTAGTTGTGGACGAGAGAAGGTCGTTGATGTGAAGAAGAAACAATGTTGGTGCCAGAACTGAGCCCTGAGGGACTCCAGCATTTACTTGGTGAAAGCTTGAAGAATGGCCGTCCACAATAACTGATATACGTCGATCAGATAGATAACTAGAGAGCCAAGTACAGAGTTTAGTTGAAAGACCATAGGAGGGAAGTTTATTAAGAAGTGCGGCATGCCAGACCTGGTCAAAAGCTTTGGATATATCAAGAGCAACGATCTGGGACTCACCTAGAAACTCAGAGACTTATTCCAACAGTGTGATACGAAGGAAAGAAGATCTGCTGTAGATCTTTGTGGCGAAATCCATACTGCCTGTCGTGCAAAATTTTGTGTTTTTCTAAGTACTTAAGAATTTGTGAATTAATTAATTTTTCCATTACTTTACAAAGAACTGAGAGAATTGAAATTGGTCTATAGTTAGATGGAAGCGATTTAGATCCTTTCTTGGGAATAGGTTGAACACGTGCAGCCTTCCAGCTCTCCGGAAAGATACCTGTGTCGTAAGAAATTCGAAAGAGCCGAGTTAAGATTGGTGCAAGTTCTGGAGCACATTTTTTTAAAACGATTGCTGGTATGCCGTCCAGCCCAGACGATTTCTTGGTGTTAAGGGAGGAAAGGATACGCTTAATGTGTTTTACTTTAAAAATAATATCGGGCATTTTATGAGGAACTGGGGTAACCGTTGGAATTGGATGATTTACGGGAGGGTCAAGGGTTGAATTGGCAGCAAATTGTTTGGCAAATAGTTCTGCCTTCCCTTTAGCAGTAGAAATAATTTCATCTTCCAAAGTTAGTGGTGGAAAAGAACTGGCACAAAAATTCCTACTTATGTTTTTCGCAAAGGACCAGAAGGATTTGCTGCCATTTGAGCAAGAAAGAACTTTGTTTTTGATACGATTGTCGAAGGAGTCTTTGGCTTCAGAAATTGTTTGATTGTAGTAGTTTCTTGCTTCAATGCTGGCCTGTCGGTTTTCTGGACTAGGATCCTGTAGAAACTTCTTGTGAGCCTGAACTTTTAAAATTCTGGCTTTTTCACAAGATTTGGAAAACCAGGGTTTGTTATTGGATTTTTGGGGTTCTTGATGGTGTGTGGAATATAGGTTTCAATGCCCAATTGAATTGATTCAGTAAGTTGATTGCAAATTTGGGAAGGATCACGAGAAGAAAAGCAGATGGAATTCCAGGGGTAAGTGGCGAAGAAGTCCCTTAGGCCATCCCAGTCGGCTGAGTTGTAGTGCCATACGGTGCGTGGTGGCATGTATTCATTTACCTCGGGATGTGCAGGGTAAGATATAGTAACTAAGCCATGATCTGAGCGACCTAGGGGTGCTGTGACAGATGTTTCATAGAGTTCGGGGTTTGTAGTAAGAAAGAGATCTAGGGATTTGAACTATGATTTGGGACTCTAGGAAAGTAGGTGGGTTTCATAATAAGGTTGGTAAGAGAGTTACTGACTGCGAAGATTTCGGCTGCTCTGCCTTGGGGTCAGTTTTTGAAGAGCCCAGCCAATCCTTATTATGGACATTGAAGTCGCCAAGCACGATTACTTCAGCCGATGGAAACTGAGAAATTATGCTATCGATCTTTGTTGAAAGAAAGTCAAAGAATTCGACATAGGAATTATTAGATGGGGACCGGTACAAACAGCAGATAAATTTAGTTGAAGACCTAAGGGAAAGTTTGAGCCAAAGGATATCAGGCCTACCCGATTCAAGATTAGAAACTCGAGCACAAGCCAGATCGTTGCGGACGTAAGCACATACGCCACCATGTGGGCGGAAAGACGAAATAAGTTCGTAGCCTGGAAAAGAAGGTGGCTGGTTGAAGATTTAGAACTTATTTGTGTTTCCGTTAGAAACAGTATGTGGGGCTTAGATGACTGAAGGTGATGGTGAACGGAGTTTATATTGGTGTTAAGCCCACATATGTTTGCAAAAGAAATTAAACTTCTCGATGAAGGCCATGGCTTTTAAAACACGGATGCTCGTAAACGCACCTATTTGTTAGCTGCGCGGGAATGTAAAGATCAGAAAAATGCTTCTAGTCTCTGAAGATCTTTACGTTCCCGCGCGGCAATGGGCCGTTTGTCACAAAGCCATGGCTCGTCGAGAAGTTTAATTTCTTTGCAAACATATGTGAACAACACCAATATAAACTCGTTCTCGCCTTCGGTCATCTAAACCCCGCATACTGTTAACGGAAGCAAATCGATTCTAAATCTTCAACCGGCTCACCTTCTTTCCAGCTACGAACGTCTTTCCGCCCATGTATGTACGATCACAACGATCCCGGCTTGTAGCCTGCAATCTTGAATCGGGTAGGCCTGGCTCAAACTTTCCTTGGGTGCTTCAGCTAAATTATCTGCTGTTCTTACCGGTCCCCATCTAACTAATTCCTATGTCAGAGTTCTATCGGCTTTCTTTCAGCAGATCGATAGCATGATTTCTCGGCTCCATCGGCTGAAGCTGTCGTGCTTGGCGACTTCAATGTCATGTAAGGATTGGCTGGGCTCTTTCAGGAACTGACCCCCAGGCAGGCGCTAAGCGGTCAACCTTAGCTTGCTGAGGCCCGCACAGAGTCCCCCAAAATCGCTGGTTCCGATGTCGGTCTCTTTCTTACCACTACCGAAGCCCCCGGGCTCTGTGAGGCATCTGATACTGGCGCCCCTAGGTCGCTCGGATCATCGGCCCAGTTTTATATCTTGCACCCTGCGCATCCGGGGTAAAATGAGTACATGCCGCCGCGCCGCCAGTGGCAGCTCGGCACGACTCAGCCGACTGGGCTGGCTAAGAGCCGCTTTCTACCGCTGGAGTCTTCCGTCTGCCCTTTCCAACTGCTCGTGATCCTTCCCAGAATTTGCAATCCTTTACTGAATCAATTCAGTGGGCATTAGTATATTCCACGCACCATCAAGAAGGCCCAAAAAATCAGTGGCTGCCACTGGTTTTCAAATCTTGACGAAGCCAGGGTACGAAAGTTCAGGCTCACTGAGGGCTACTGCAAGGATCGAGTCGAAACCGACTGTGCCCGGCACTGAAAGCGAAACTGCTGCAATCAAACAATTTCTGAAAGCCAGAGACTTCCTTCGACGAATACGTATCAAAAGCAAAGTTCTTTCTTTGCTCGAAATGACGGCAGACTTTCGGTCTTGCGAAAACGACCTTTTCCGCCGCTACTTTGAGAGATGAGGTATTTCTGCTGCTAGAGGCGGAACTATTTGTAGGCTTATTTGCTCATATCGGCCTTGACCGCGTCCGTAAGTAACCCGGTTACCCCGGTTCTGTAAGAAATGCTTGATGTGTTACAGAGTAGACGCGTTAATCGCTCTGAAAATCGTCTGGAGGCTGAACGGCATACCAGCAATCGTTTAGAAGACTGCGCCCAATCTTTAACTCGGCTTTCTTTCGAATTTCTTACGACACAGTATCTTTCGAGCTGGAAGGTAAATGTTCAATATTCCTGAGGATCTGGAAATCGCTTCAAATCTAACTATAGACCAATTTCGAACGTAGTAATGGAGAAAAATTAATTAATTCTGGAATAGTATGAGAACGAAATTTGCGACAAAGCGTATGGTTTCATGCAAGCACGGCAGATATTCTCCTTCGTATCCTTGTTGGAGACAAGTCTCTTGAGGACTCACAGGCGTCCCAGATCGTTAGCGCTGATATATCAAGCTGACCGGGTCTGGCATGCCGCGCTAACTAATAGGCTTCCCTCCTATGGTCTTTCAGCCCAAACTCTGTGCTGACTACTTCACGATCCATCTATCTGATCGACGTATATCGAGCTATTGATGGACGGCCATGCTTTGACTTTCGCGAATAGCAGGTCCCTCGGGGCTCAGTTCAACAACGCTGACCATCGACGACGCTGCGTCCGCAACAATTCCTTAAATACAAGCCTGCCCTTCGCTCCGGCTTTCATTCAACCCAATCGCTAAACCTGACTGGTAAACGCAGGCGATGCCGAAGATGATCTCTTTCGCAGGATCTTGGTTTAATGTTAGTTAGGCGCCAAAAATCTCGTCCGATGGCATCCAGAAAACACAGTCGTATTCCTGTCGCGAAAAGAGTCATCAAGCTGCTCATCCTCCCACTTATGAGCGGCCAATACCACGAGCAAGACCTTCAGCCGTGGCGTCACACATTGAGTAACCTTAACTGGCATAAACTTGTTAATCTAAGCCGCGACGACTCAAAAGAAGCTTAGTTTCTTTCGGCTAATGTTTTCATATGTGTCCTAGTCCACCCTTGATATTGTTCTCATCTGAGACGTAACAACAGGCATTCTTGATTCTATTCGAAAGCTGTCTCATTAATGATCCTTCGCTTACAGAGACTCATCAGGCTATTGAGCATTTATCGCTTTGTTGCTTCCATGTCTGCTCTGAGAACCAGGCCAGTATGGTTCCTCCGCTCACCGGTTCCCAGGAATAGGGATTTCGGTCCAACTGGGCAGGCCTTTGTTCATTCTTTGTCCCACAGGATAGATTGTGGAACCTGCTGCCCGCGGAGGTTTTCCTTCCCCCAAATCTTCAAGTATTTAAGTCCCGTGTCAACAAGCTCCTCTTACTCGCTTAGGAACACCCCACGGTACGTTAGTATTTAGGCTTTTAGCCTTCGTGGTTTGTCCAAAGATAAAAAAAAAAAAAAAAAAAAATGGCTAAATACAAATCTGAACGAAAACCCATACAACGCCCGTTGATAAATTGCTGCCCCGATAATGCCGATAGACCATTTGAACAACCTTGTACACATTCAGGCGATGACTGGCACCCAAATTTTCAAACCATTTTTTGCCAGTGCGAAACGTTTACTTTGTTTCGCGTGGGTGATAACATTGGCAACTCATCCAGGGAGCAGTCTAAACAATGAAGAGCCACTCACTCAAATTTAATAAAAGCAGAATCAAATAGTGGCACACTCATTCATCGAAGTAATCTTATTCCACTTAGTAGAAAATCGAGCTCCAAACTCAGTGACTCGCCACAGAAGTGAAACTACTCAGACATATGTTCATATGAACATTTCTTTAAATAAAATGCCATAGCTGTAGCCTCTGCTTTTGTGCCGTAACTAGGAACAATTAATATAAACCAAAATTAAAATCGATACAGATAGTATCTGCTTGAGACTGGTATGAATATCAAGTCGATGAGACGATATGCTAATTACTTCAATATGGGAGGTACTGGGTGTTTTTGGTTTATGAATTTTATTGGTTGGATATCTTGTTTCTCTGGTTTTATACTGACGTAAATAGTTTTATTGAGATATTGAGATGATTTTCCGCTTTACTTTGAGATTTTATGTCTTTCTAGCTATAAATGCGATAATAAGTAACCATATAATAATGAAACAGTGACAAGAAATGAGTATCTCTAATATACAGGGTGTCTGCTGGTGTGTGCACGGAAACCGCAGTTTCTTGGGCAGAGCAGCTGACATGGGTTTTGCAACTGACCTACCCCTGATTAAAGAGCTTTAGGGTATCATTAATTTTCTGACATTCATATATTAATATATTTTTTAACGTGAACAGGCTAAAAATAGTGGCTGGAGAGATTTTAAAGCGCTGTAACTAGATGGGAGTCACACGGATCGAATAGAAGAGCTCCTGTTGGTGTATGCTTTAAGTTTCCGTTTCTTCCATTCCACGATATCAACGTGCCCAGGTCGTCTTGCCGTCGCAAAGACGGTGTGTGGCGGAAGACTAATTTTTGGCTCCGGTTTGTCTCGGCGCTCCTCAGGGAGTTGCGCCCTCAATCTTTTTCACTATATAATTAATAACTATTTCTATTTATTTCAACCCTTTTACCACAACGGGTTAATAATAACGCGGCATCTCTTTAGTTTTTAACGTCGAAGATCATTTATATAAACTTTTGATAACTTTAAAAATGTTTTATAGATATGAACCAGCAGAATAACCAGTATTTATATGTCTATGTATCTCAACAGGTGCAATAAATAAAGTTTTTCACAAATCAGCTAAATATTCTGACGATATTAGTACTGTGAAAAGTAGCAATTCTAGGTTTGATAGTTGACGATTTATTAAGTTTTGATAACAGAATCGGCTTAACAAACGACTGGCACATCGTATTACGATTTTGAAGAAGCGGGGCTGAGTGGGTTTGGTTTGTGCTATTTACGCATGCCCTGATGGTCAGAAGAACGACCTTCGGTTCGTCTGTTTAAAGTATATAATCAGTCACGTTATTACAAATATCACTCAATGTTGTATCAAATGTCATATCGAAAAATCATTGCTGACTTTGCTGCTTTACCTGTTTAAATTTAAATAAATCGCTTACATTCTGCAAAGTCTAACTATTAACAATTGAAATAGTATATTATATACCTAGAGGTGAAAGTGACAAGAATATGTGGGCTGCACTCTAGGTATATATAGAATTTTTGTCACTGAATTGATAATTAAGTTAAAGTATAAATTGTTCTCGTATTTACTTGGGTGTTTTTATTATCATTGAGCGCCGAGGGTGACAAATATTAATTCTCGTTGAAATGGAGTAGTAATAGCAATCTTAGGTTGGCAGTAAAGCAGTCTGCAGCAAGTCACTCCCTTTAAATAAAATGTTATAAACCGTGAAGCGGTAAGAGTACAATTATACATCTGCTTTTAATTTGCCATTATCTGTTTAACGATAAAACTTTTTTATAATTGCTATATTTTGTGACGTTAACTCCATGAAATGCTACTTTCTTATGTCGTGGCCATATCGAGCGCTTGCAGAAACTGGATGTAATTGTGTTGCATGTTACGGATTGGTACATCTTTAATTGAAGTATCAGATATGTATAAAAATCGCATATATATTAGAGGAAGTAAAAGTTTGTTTTGCAGACCAGTGTTATTGCTAACTCTATGTCCTATTGTGTCAATCGCATTACAGTGTGTTTATTTGAAGTTCCGTGATTTTGATAAATGTAAAATTAAAGACCTTCCTTTCAATCTTGGTGCAAGGAAGCGTTTATTTAATCGCTTGAAAATCGCGTTGTGATTTGCTATCTAGTTAGTAGCAAGAATTAAACTTTTTGTCCAGGAAATTCATATCAATTTAAGTACAAATACAGGGTCTTTATCAAATCAAAATATTCCAAACTTTATTAGGGGTAATAATTTTTAAAGAAATGAGTTAAAAAAAAGTTTTTGATATCAAAAGCTTTTTTGTGAGTCAAAATTGTGGATTTTTTTTTTTTGGCACTTTAATTTTAAACTCTTAGTTACTGATTTTTCAAATAATGTGCTTAATACATATTGGTAACAATGAATCATACCAAGAAATTAATTCTATCAAAAAATAATCAAAATTTGTTTAAGTATTTTTATACGAAACAAATAGATAAAATGACCATATCCCTATTTTTGGTCTGGTAATCTCTCGGATTCATATACGACACATAAAATAATGTGACAAGTTCATATAAATATTTTCCTAAAGTCCCTCTCTACCCAGATATAGTATCCCTAAAGGACCCACAGTTTCTCCTGAATAACTTTTATAGTACTTGGTGCAAGGAACTAATTTTTAATATAGATAAATACCAATTAGGACTCCTTAAAATGGTACCCTTAGTACAACATTTGACTTTATTAGTTCGCCAGGTACGGACTAACCCTTACACAATAGTACTAATTATTTTTACACCTGTATAATAAAAAAATAAAATAAGCATTTTGGGTAGCCTAAAAATCCTTGGCTAAAGGAATTAGCTGTTGCGACTGTTGATGAGTCAAGCGTTTTCGACAAAAAACAAGTTTTGAATGAGGACATTTAAGAACATTGGAACCCACCTACTGTGCTAAACTGTACAAGAACTTGTTAGCACTGCTCACGTTCGACGCTTAAAATAATGCTGCGGCATTGCGACCAGTAGTGTCCCCATAATCTTCGATAATCCAGCGCTGAAAATACGTAAAAATGGAAGGAGGTAGGTCGAGCTTCGACAGAGCAAGTATTAAGAAGGCCACCATATCTAATCTCAAAAGTGTCGAGGCTTGTGTAAACGTGTCGCTACTATCGATGTCGTGAAAGAGCCACAGCTTGGGGAGTTAAAGCTGTTCAAAATGCTATTTTTAATCCTTTATTATACAGGGTGTAAGAAAGTAATTGAGTACTATTGTGTGAGGAGCTTGTCACGTCCGACAGGCATGAGGCAAATGTTTTGCAGGATCGCTTTGGGGTCGCTACTGGTAACGTGTAAATGTGGTTACCATAGTTGCTAAGTTGGAAGCTAACCAGGGTGAACGGGTAAGTAAATTAAAGACAAGCGTTTTTAATGCAATCTGGCGTAGATAAAGGGATTTCGGCGAAAGTTTATTGCATCATTTGGAAAAGGGTCAGTCCGGTCTAAATTTAGTTGGCCTCGATTGGCGTAATAGGCTGAAAAATTGATTAATGTTTGGTGGCCCCTACACTAACGGTCATTCAGAAAACCGATTTCCAGTGGCGTCTGTAGAGGCACATGTCTCAAAGCATGAAAAGACTAGAGAAGAGTAGGCTGATACGTAATTTTATATTACGTGGCCATATGGATTACCCATATGTCTAGGACACCCTGGATTGATGGGCCACAGAGCATAAGAGAGAATACCATGTAGCTATGTAGATAACTCTTTGGATTTGGATTTGAAACTGTTTGGGAAGCACTCTAGACATATTTAACATGTTGTTCTACATTTACCTGAAGAAGTTATACCTTAATAAGGCTGTGGTTTGTTCGAACTGTAGTTGGGTACACATGGTGTGGAGTACATTAAGGGTGGTTATTAAAACCCCACAGAATACACGGAAATGGCAACGGCAGTTACAATAATCGTAAACAAAAATGCTATTGTACTGACCAATACTACTCGTGTTGTAATGACCGTGACAATGACCCGGCGTGAACGTCGGGTGTTGCGTTGAGGTGCTTAACCATCGTCATGTAGCAATTAGCGCTACCGCTTGAGCCGCATATTTGTTTCAGGCAACCAATGTATACATATGACCAGTTCATGACGAACTTGGTACTAACTTTACGATTTTAATTTTGGGACGCTTCTGCGTATAGCCACTATAAGTAGCTGTCTTGCTGACCAGTGGTGACCAGTGAGTAATCGCGCTGGCCAGTGTTGTATTATGTGACCAATTGCGTCGCTTTGTTGGTATGCATGACTAACTAGAGGCGCCTGCTTTTCGTTACCTTTAAATATTGTAACATGCTGTACGATACGGCCAGTCATTTTACTTAGCGAACCCATTTCGTGACCCAGTATTCCGCAAGACGGGGTTAAATATCGTAAGTATTGTATACCTTCAATAAATTAATAATTTTACCTGCATAAAATAATAAAAGATAACTATTGTTACAATAATATTAACACTTTATAAGTGACTTTTGAGGCGTATTTATAATGAGGATAACTGTGGTAACTGCGCATTTTCATAATATTGATTCGGTCTCTACTGGTTGATGTTGCCGGTCCTCGGCTGCCAACAGCTGGCAGCGGCCATCAAGCCCTTATTCCGTCAATGCATACAGTAGATGGCAGCGCTAGTTCGTTTATAGAGTATATCTGCATGGAGCGTTATTGTTTACCGTCTAATATGGTTACTGATTTTAAACCGGTAAAAACACAGTTTCGTCGGAGCCCGAATTGTCTCAGTTTTAAGGAATAGCGAAAGGGAGGGTATTATTACATATGTGAGATAAACTGCAAAGCACGCGTAATAAATAGCTTGAACGAGCTATGATAACCGAACTGGCAATGAGTCAATGGGCTTTCTGCATTAAAACTTAATAGTATTATTAGGCTTTTTTATCATAATTTAATTTAAGATAGTGATAAACGGCTACCTTCTATCTAATTTTAATATTGCTATTTAATATTTTACAAGATATAAGGTTTTTCGTGACGGCAACATGCCATGGCTGATACATTGGAAGTAGGCGTCATACAATGTGGTGTCAATTTGTGGTTCAAGCTCAGGACAGACGTGAAAGCAATGTTGCGAGATGAGAGGGAGAAAGGTGACCGCAAAGGCCAAGAACAAAACTCGAGATAACGAAGCGAACTCATCTGCCATGGCGTTATTCTTTGAACGCCTGTTGGAAGGACTGCCCACGATACCCCTGCGCCAGCTGCGTGCGTAAGGTGACCGTGCCGTGAGGTCTTCCGCAAGTCGGATAGCCGTGGATCAACGCAAAGAAACTGAGGCACTGACGCTTCAGTTAAACCATTATACTGAGGTTTCAGCTGAAACAAGAAGTACAGGCGATGAAATAAGTGTCTCACTTGCAATCTGAGAGTGCGATCTGTGTTAGGGTTATATATTAGGCTATAAACAAGAAAGCAATTTTAAAGTTGCGGTTCTAATTTAGCAACGAAAGCAATATTACTAAAAGATCAGTGCTTAACCTTTTCTTATCTACGACTGTTTGGCTGCGGTATTTTCCAGTGCTTCAAATCATCTCAATCTCAGGTGAGACTTCGCCGTATCGCATAGTCGTGTACTCAGTGCCGAATTTTGTTTAAGAAGTGATTTTAGAATATTTAGTCGTCGTCTCTGTCCCGAAGCTCAGGAAGTTCGAATATAGAGGTGCAGTTCTTTACTTTTGAACGGATCGGCAAGGAGTTGAAGCGCCATGAACGTGATGCTCATACATAACATTTGAGTAAAATTAAGAGATAAAAATTTTAAGATGAGCTGAAGCACTCTTCTTAGTAACAAAAAATGGAAAGGGGGTCTTGTGACACCTTTATTTCTAAAGCACCTAGCAGTACTTCTTATCGAACTCTCGAAGAAGTCAATACTATAACCTAATACAAGGTGGCAGTACTCTAAAAGAGTTGCCTAAATGCTTTGTTTATTTTTAGTACTAAATGTGCTATGTGCTGCCCAAGAAAGCTTTTTAAAGATCTTTTTAATGCTGATATAATATACAGAGTGTTCATTACAAAAAAATATATACTTTTGTCTACCCACATGTTTCACAAGAGCTTTAAGCGTGGAAGCATCTAACGTAGTTTCGAGAATATGTCAGGCTATTTAAGTATTTTTAAAGTGCCACTCACCTGTTGCTGGGTGATGGCATTATACAGAGATTATATTATCGTCAGGAAAAGGATGTGCCAGAACCCCCTTTCCATTTTTTTTTAAATTTTACAAATCTGGTAATTTACTCTAAAATATAATCTTTTAATGATATTTCATGCCAAAGTTTTTTCTTTTAAATCGTCCATTTGATGTTTATTGTACAAGGGTGTTTGTTAAACTGTGGAGCAAAGTTTGAGTGTGATTCTATGTTATTTTTATAAAAAGATTTTATAAACATATGTCGGGCTGCTTCCTTACTGAGATGCAGGGACAAATTTAAAAAGAAAATGTTTTCTGTATTTTTAATATGTTTAGGCTTATTTAGATAAAATTTGGTACATTTATTTATAATAATAAGGCCCCAGACAACAACAAATTGATTTTGTGGGTCTAGTTGAATCTCAGTGGGCAAAGCAACCTATATTATTCAGAAAAAGGTATACGCCACTGACTTTTTTTATTTTTTTATATTTTTTTATTCAGCTGGTACCGAAAAGAAATAAAAAGCCACTTTGAGTCATTCTAAAGTAACAAACAACATAAAGCTAATCTATATTAAAAAATAAGGAGTATGATCTTAAATAAAAATATGAAATTTCGATAAAAATACACGATATTAATTTATTTTAGGGCAAATAACGTACAATTTTTGCTTTTTCTGTATGTTGATGCATGGGACACTTTGGAAAGGGAGAGTAAGCTTTAATATTTTCTCGAAACTAAGATAGATACAAGGAAATTAAAGTTGTATTATTGAGCTAGCTAATTATAAAAATATAAAAACGTCAGTCGGCCAATACTTTCTCGGCGGTGCCGTGCCCCAACCTGAACAATATGCAATCTGGTTGGTAAATGAAGCACCATCTACTTTAATAAATGTACGGAAATTTTAATCCCAAATCGACTAAACATAATGAAATATTTAGAAAGGCTGATTTTCACAAGAATTTGGCACCCTGTATTTCAGCAAATAACAACTCAGACATATGTTTAAAGGGAACCTTTTCATGGGAATAACATAAAGTCACGCCCCAGTGTGCCCATGTTTAATAAACACCTGCTCTACAGGTGTTAGTGAATCCTTGAGACAAGCCATAACTGTTAGTATATTAGACTTATAGAAATGTCTTGAGTATAGTTTAACGAAATGACTCCAATTTTAAATTTTGAATGAAATACCCTGTATATTTTAACATTTTGAATTTCTTAGACAATTTCAAATGGTAATTTGACATTTTTAAAGTTTTAGCTTATAATTTTTATGAAAGTCATTGTAGTATTACATCTAAGGTGGCTATGATTCTTTGTATAACTTTAGTACAATCCAATCTGGAAATCAATTGCATATCTTTATATTCGTCAAGAGATAGCTTTATTTGAAAGTCTTGTCTAAAAGGTTGCCTTTGAAAATTACGAGAATGTCAGTATGTAAATTGTTTATTCCTGTCTTTCTACTAAACTTTGCAGTCTCTAACACCACCTAAGTCACTAGATAATTTGCGTCAATCATGGCCACCTAAATGCAATATTAAATGGCTCTAAAAAACCCGACAACTTTTTAGTATCGCATTCGAAAACTTTAAGTCTCAGAAAATCAAAATACAGGATGTTCCATTTAGGTTGAATAGAGTCATTCTGATTAAACAGAAGTGACAAGTAAAAAATATCTTATAAAGAAACACTTACTGTAGCAGCTCGCGGGTCTTGTAATGCGCTCGCTATCGAACTGCTAATAATATCTACATCAAGTTAGGAGTTATAACTTGTTCTCGTTAGCACTTAATATTATATATTATGGAACTTTTTATAAGACATGACAAATCACCGCACTGGATTCGTACCGAAACACCCTATCCCAATCATAAATTGTCTGTCTTACTGAGCCTGTCTAATAAGATCTTACATTATCAACATCACTGTTGCATTGTTATTTTATTTTATTATGACAATACACACCGCAAATCAATGTTGTTTGGTGTATTTGTCTTCTATGGTATATTTCTTGATTGAATTAACAGTAGTAGTATGAGGAGTTTCGGTACACCATTCATTAAAGGTTCTGACCTTTGGTATATTGCTGTAATCCCTAGCAGAATGTTGGGTTTTGCGTGTGTCTGTAGACAAATGCTGCAATTTCACGAAAAAGAGCTGGCACATGATCAGTGACCCAGTATAGTGACTTCAAAACCATAAAACGCACAAATACGAAACCATATATGGGACAGGCGCTTTCTGGTATGTGTGTCAAAATGTATTGGAGTGTCCGGACTGGGCGGAAATCGTCTTTTGTCGTAAGTTTGTCGCAATGTTTACATGTAATTTTAGAGCATTATGCCAAGATCGCAAGGGGCCCGTAGCCCGCTAATCCGATACTCAGGCATGTGTTCGCTACTATGGCTTTATTACCATTTGGCAAATGTGTAACAATGGCATGTAAATATTTTGATACCTTGTCCGACAAATGACGCGTTCTCTGATCCGACACCCGAAACATTTAACATGACGAGCATATTCGGTGGCGAGTATGCAAAAACGTAATTTAATACAAAAACCGTACGAGCAAGAAACTCGGTATTATGTTTTTATACAAAACATACTGTATTTCCCCAGTAAATAAACCCTGTAACTAGTTTTACGGCGCGGCAGCTCAACAGAAGCACTACTGAAGTACGTGTATACAGGCGAATTTTAATGCGAATGTTTCTTTTGTGGTACCAATTTTCGTATATATAGTTCTGTGAAACCTTTTAAATTCTTCGTATCCTATTTTTGTGTTTTTGATATGTCTTAGATATGGTATGTGTATGTCTGTACTGAAACTGGACGTATTTAGGATTTTAGTTTATTGTCTGGTTTACACACTTTATTTTCGTGTGTGTTAGAACAACTACTCTAGTTTTTGTATAAAATATTTTTTTGCGCAAATTCGCTTATCAGTCTATATCTTTGCATAATGATATTCTGAAAGTATCTTTACTATGTCACCTTTGTGTGTTACGAACTCACTGTTCAAATGTACTATTAAAATTGAGTTGCTATTATGGCCCACTGAATATGAATGGAAGATAAATTACTTTTTAACGCATGGTGAAACGTGTGCCACAGACAAAATTGGCAGGATTTTCGCAAATCTTGTTCACATATCGACTGAAAATGGAGACAAGCGAGTCGTAAGTCTAAATTTTTAATCCGGACAATGGGGAAGTGGATCTTCAGAATTTCCCCTGTACATCTACTTCTGTAAACCGTCGCGAAACGTTAACTGCGGGAACCAGCGACAAGGATCTTCGCGAAATCTTTGCGTTTGGGATAAATTCAATGGGTAAAACTCTGAGATAATGACCTCAAGTAGTTGCGGACGATATCCGTATACGGCCATCTAAATATAGAAACCGTTATATCAAATAGTGTGAAATAAGTGTGCAAGAAAGAACGTTAATCGTATGGTGGCAGCTAGGCATCAATATAACATAATAAAGGTCGAAAGATCCGGAAAGTTTTCATCTTATAAACAAATGCAAACGAAAGAAATCTTGCTATCCAGATAAAAATACTGCCAACATCTGCTCAAGTAACGCTGGGGCTGATATCATACCGTTGAACGTTTATTAATTGGCCTGAATCTTACGTTTATACAT
>JACEGR010008964.1:0-31340 GCA_014170235.1 Listronotus bonariensis
ATATATATATATATATAGTCAGTTTGGATTTTCTTGGGATATGGTCCTATTTTATAAAAACATTAAAACTACTGTTTCATTTCTTTAATCCTAACGTTTCGGTCATGGCTTTGACCTTTTTCAAAAGTACATTAATTCTAAAAGAAAAAAAAACACACAAATATACCACTAGACCTCGCTCAGGACGTAATAAAAAAGAATTGGAATCTTATTGAAGGGTACACTGATATACCAATGGATGAGTTCTTAAAGGCTGTTGCACTTACTTTAAATTCAACATATTTTTTATATAATGATAAATATTATCGTCAAATAGATGGATGTGCCATGGGTGCATCAATCTCAAGTGTAGTTGCCCAATTAGTTCTTGAAGATCTGGAAAAACTGTATTAGAGAACCTAAATCTGAACTTGCCGTTCTTTTTTAGATACGTAGATGACTGTCTGCTCTCAGTACCAAAAATAAAACAGAATATGTATTAAATGAATTTAATAAATATCACAGTAAACTAAAATTTACAATTGAAATAGAAAAAGAAAACCAAATAAATTTTTTAGATTTAACATTATATCGAATCAATAACAAAATCAGGACTGCTTGGTACACCAAAAACACTTGGTCTGGTCGCTATCTTAATTTTAAGTCTCAACATCCACTATCACAAAAAAATCCGTTGTAATTGGTTTAGCAGACAGAGCAATACACTTATCAGATCCTGAATTTAGAAAAACGCAATAAATAAAGCAAAAAATGCACTACGTGTAAATAATTATCCCGATCATATTGTAAACAAAATTTTTAAAAAAGAATCTGCAAATTTTATAACGCCGAACGAAACAGACAGCCCTCTAAACATAAAACAAAAAAAATATATACCTCACCCTACCTTATATTCCAGATCTTTCAGAAAAATACAGAATGTTTTCAAAAATAAAGATATTACAATAAGTCACAAAGGACACAACCTATTAAATAGCAACTTTAGCCAATTAAAAACGGCTATTTCAAAAGAGAAAAAGAGTAACATTGTGTATCAGATACCTTGTCGGGATTGTGCGGGAGTTTACATAGGACAGACTAGCCAATATTTAAAAAACAGAATTAATGGACATAAATACGACAAACGAAACAAAACAGCTCTGACCAACCATACAACAGAACACAACCATACTTTTAATTATTCGCACACAAAAATTCTGACCACAGAATCGAACACCAAAAAAAGGGAATTTTACGAAATGTTTTACATACAAAGAAATTCTAATGCCGTCAACTTAAGAACTGACACAAAGGGGCTACCTAAAATTTACCAAAACTTATTAAATTAAACTTTTTGTTTCACACAATTTCTTAGCATTATATCAGTTCCCCAAGATATTTATTAACATCACCTCGTAAAAGTTTTAAAATAAAAAAAAACCCTTAAAAATCAACAACTGTGCATCCTTCTATAAAAAAAAGGAATAATGTACTTATCAATAATCTCTGTATGGTCACTCACGTTTTGCTTTTCGTCGTTGTTTTATCTGTGGAAATGTCTTGTAAATATGTAGTGTTACGCTTTAAAATGTGTTTTTATACAGTGACGTTCCCAGAATTTTTGTTTTAAATGGATAATTTTCTAAATTTCCTGACTCATGTAAGTAAATAATAATAATTATATAAAAAAAGAGGAAAAAAAAGAAAAACATGTTTTTATCCCGTATTTTGCTGCATTAATAACTGTAGCTACACACGATCATATAAGTGTTGTATAATTTTAAACGCTTTATTTTGACTGTGGCAATTTTTCTTTTAGAATTAATGTACTTTTGAAAAAGGTCAAAGCCATGACCGAAACGTTAGGAATAAAGAAATGAAACAGTAGTTTTAATGTTTTTATAAAATAGGACCATATCCCAAGAAAATCCAAACTGACAATATACTAAAGGGTCCAAGAAACTTACCAATTTTAACTATATATATATATAATGACATGACATGTATATGTTGCTTACAACGTTTTTAAACTGAAACAAGTCTCTTACGACCTTGTTTTACGTTTAATGGGTCAAAGGTCTTTTATTGTGACGTGGTTAGAGAGAGGACAGTATAATTTTTAACAGCTTATACGTTTTTATAAAAATTAACATGGTTTAAGGGTGTTCATTTTGCAAAGACTAATTGCCTTCTTGGTGGGGCTAATCACCGTCGGATGAAGGGGGCCTCTCACAGCCCTCTCGAGCCTCTGCTTTTAATTTGACTAGGGCATTGGCCCACTCTAATGAAATATATTTATTTATTTATTTAAGCAATATACGGGATACCCCATTATAAAATTTCTTACAGATACATAAAATATTAAAAGATAAGAATAAAACAAAATAAAATTACTTTATACATATATTACAAAATCATAGTTATAGAATCTACAAATTAACACTTACATTAATCACTTAATAGTGATCTGAAGCATTGCTTTCGAAAGAGATTAAGTGAGCTTTCAAAAGGATCTATACTAGGATGAGCAAATAGGAGAGTTTTTGCCTGGGCACATAGAACGTTGTTACGCGTATATAAAGATGTGTTTAATCGCTTTAACATCTACATAAGGACAAAGTTGTGAGAGATTTTCGCCAAAAGGTGAGAGCTTATGCATATGGGTATAAAGAACAATTTTTTATGGAAAGCCAACTTTAGACCACAGGGTCGGTTAGAACGTTGTTCCAGCATACCCTTCAATTGTAGAGTAGGCAATTTGACAATTTTGAATTTCTAGATTTTTGTTAAAGTTTTCTAACAAAGTGTGTTTTTTTGTTCTTTACAATTCTCTTGTATAGGTCTCTTGGTCTCCATATAAACAGCACCCAGCAGGGACATTTAAAAACATGTTTTCTGTTTCAATTACTTACTTAAAAGGACTTTTTGTTATTATTGTAAAGTAAAAAATAATGTTGTAGCATTGTGGAGAATTCCATAATTTTCGATAATTACAGTTAGGGAATGCAAGATGATAGAAGGCCAATGAATAACCGACGTAGAAAATTATTTACTCACAATGTTCCATACCGTTTAGCTTCTTTTTTCTTGGGAATAAATAAACGAAAGATCAAAAACGTTTCAATGTATTGATATCAAACAGGAGTATAATAAATATTTTAATATTTTTAGCAAGTTCAGCAAGATTTACAATATATGCAGCAAGCTCCACCTACAAATCCACTTATGCATATGATTAGTCAAATGCAACAGGTATGTTTAAATAATATATTTAGATTCAGATGTCTCGCAAACATTTAGGCTATTATTAATTTTTTTAAATACTTGTATAATGCCTTCCTTTATAAAACCCAGCAATGGTCTTTTGTTGGAGAATTAGTGTTTGTTAATACAATTTTGTTTTTGTTGTCAATGTGATTGAAATGTTTTATTAAAACAATGATATTATCTTTATGAAGTACCAACTAAATGATAAGATATCAGTAAAGGCAAAAAGTAACATAATTTGACAACTGACAAATTTATTTTACCACCAAATGTGGTAGGGGAGCCCAAGAGGGAATTTCGGGGTTTACTATAAGGCGGCAAATTAATATACCTGAGGATACCTCGTACCCGGTTAAGTACCTCCACCAAACATGAGCCCTGTACACGGGGCCGATCGTAAAAAACGAAAATATATCCATCAAAAATTTTCGAGCGCGTCGTATTAATAAACAGTGTGTCCCAAGATAGGGGTTACAAGAGGACAAATGGACGAAAAATTTTGGAATTTTTAAACGTCCCTTTGGAAAAACTTTTGCATGATCCAAAACTCATAAATACAAAATTTTACTCCGATTGATAGTTTTTTTTGTCTTTAATTTTGCTCCGTCTTACCCATTATTTAAGTTGTTATGTGTAATGTAAAAAATTGACAGTTACCTTTTTTTTAATTCTTATGCTTTAACTTTAAAGTTTGACATAAAATTCCATTCTCTACAACATTTACTTAAACATTTTTGTTTTATTTTTAAAAATAAAATAGTTAGCCGCTGGGCATTTTTTATACTTTTAGTTATAACTAGTATAATATCAATTGGAGTAAAATTTTGTATTTACTAGTTTTGAACCATGCGACCAGTTTTTCCAAAACTTCGTTTTAACATTTAAAAATTTTTGGTCCATTTGTCGTTTTGTAACACCTATCGTGGGACACACTGTAGGGCAGGGGTGGCCCACTTGTTTAGATTTAAGATCGACTTTTCACTGATGACACCCAGTGCGATATAACAAATTACATACTTCCGCGATTTAAAAAAAAAAAATAAAAAGAAGATGTGTGCAGCATTTAGTAAAAACAATGTTAAGCGCGTTATACGTATTTATATTTTTTGCCTTGCCACGATCGACTGGACTAATAGTCGCGATTAGCCACCCATGCTGAAGGGTTAGTTAATTACCTCCTAAATAGTGTATATTCCACTCTCATCTGGCAATTTGAGACTGACGCGTAACTTACGTAAAGAAAGGGTATGCCTACAAAGTTGTAAAAAAACGTCATTTTGACATTCTCGAGCATGGCTTTTTTATTTTAAAGAAAATAATGATAGGAAAAGACGAAAAATATGTAGTCCGATACGGTCCAAACGATTTCCACAAGCCGAAATAATAATAGTATTTTTTTGACATTTTTAATATCTATAGCCGCTTCCCCCACCGACTAAAAGGTATATGTACATTATATAATATTTTTTTCTTCTTATCATCTAAGCTTTGCAACCCAAGTAGAGTAAATCTTCATTTAGCATCGTGGGCTCCCCTACTAATGTTGGTCGAGAATTTTACTATTTGCAGCTAGTTTGATATGACACTAGAAGGTGAGCATGTAAATTTAAATGGATTTAAATCTGATGCAAAAAATTATTTTTGTATTGGGTTTAATATAAAATATATAAATTATTTTAGCAGTCCAATAAACTACCCACTTCTGGTATGATGGAAAAACAACCCCCTAATATGACTGGAGGCGCCATGGATCCACATGTTCATATGCAGATGACAAATTTTCTTTCACTCCAAAACCGTTTGCCAAGTGGGTTGCCCAATCACATGCCAGCAGGAATCCCTAGTGGTGTTACAGGACCATTACCACCTGATAATCTCACTGGTATATCAGGTCTTCCTGGAGCAGGTTTAGGTAGCTATAAAAGGAATAAGATAGGTTTCTTACCAAAATAAATGTTTATAAAATTATACAGAAAAGAAATCATGTTGTAAATGATTGGGCTGATATGCACCTTTTCTTACCTCCTGTGCAAGTAAAAATTCCATGTAGTCAAGTTTGTTTTTAATTTTTATTACCTAGACACGAGGCAGGGTGTCAAGCCAAGTTTAAGCAGAGGAACTGGCTACAGCGCCGAGTGTAATAATACATGAACCACTTGGTGCCACTTTTAACCCCTCCATAGCTCAAAACCTATTTAATGTAAACACATGAAACTACGTGGGTTTATTTATATCCATAAGGACAACTAAAAGCCCAAATTTTATGAAGATAGCTCAAACGGTTATAAAGATAAAAAGGTCCAAAAGTCGCCAATTTTCCACTGACTGACTGACATATAGATCAAAAACCTAATCCACTTCCAGATGACCTAGAAAGATGAAATTTGTTTTTTTTAATTATCTTTGGACAAACCACGAAGGCTTAACGCCTAAATACTAACGTACCATGGGTGTCTTAAGCGAGGGAAGCGGGAGTTTGTTGACACGGGACTTTAAGGTCTGATTTGGGACACATATAAAGTGTATAAATTAGAAAGGGAAAAATACTTTTGGCTCGAAAGAGAAATCCAAGCTTTTTTGAAGTTGCCGTGGCTATAGATACAATGTGTTTATGCCAGTTAAGGTTACTTTCACGCTACGTTTTGACGCCCACAAGATTGAAGGAGTCTTTGCTCTGTAAAACTCGGCCGCTCATAAGTAGAGGATGAGTATTTGATGACTCTTTTCGCGACAAGGAACATGATTGTGTTTTGGATGTTTGCGCGAAGAATGAAATGTAATTTGAAATTTTAGAATCCAACTCTCGGTAATTGTGTGTAAGCGTAGGAAAAAATCTGAAAATAAAAAAATAAAAAATAGGGAGAAATACAAAAAAATTAATTAATTTTAGCGCTTGTACCATTACAAGTAGATATTTAAAAACCAAATTAACAAAAATATAAAAATAATTGTTGTCCCCGTCCCCATACAAAAAACTTTTAATTCCGCTAAACAACCGGCCAATCGAGTATGTCGTCGGCGGCGCGCAACGGACTACACCTTATTAATCTAGATCCAAGTCAAATTAAGGCACAGGATAGTTCTACCGGTGTGAAAACGAAATCACCGACCATAGAGAATTAGAATAAATATTCGTGGTGGGGAGTAAGTTGCTCGCATCGTCGTCTGACGAAAGGCGGAAGCGGGAAGCCTGGTATCGCTCTGCTCCAATCGGCAGGCTCGTCGCAGCAGGAAATTCTAGGGGAGTACATAGTAGACTGGTGAAAAGGATTAAATACACACATTTGGGAAGGTTGGCGGTTTGGTTTGCATACCGGTATAGTAGAATATAGTCGCCTGAGATTGATATATCGCCCGGACTTGGCTAATTTAATCATAAACAGGAAGCGTGTTAAAAAGGTAGCAGAGAATGAATGGGCAATGCACACTGTTATTTCTAACGTTCAAGAAAATGAGGTCAAAGTTCTGTACAAAATCCAAGTATATATTTATAGGAACAAAATAATATTAGAAACAAGTATGAAACTTTATTTCTTTGTTTATTAGATACATTTAACAATCGCTGGTATTTAAAAATGGGAAATCTTAAAGGTCAGTTTTTATCAGAAATAAAAAAAAGTAAATATGTTCAATAACTATATAAAATGACTGATGTAATGAAAACTGGCCAAGTCAAATCTAACCTACTTTAAGATCTCACATTTTTAAATAACAGCAATTTTTATAGGTATCCAATAAAACAAAGAAATAGAGTTTTATCTATGGTTTCATACAATTATAATGTTATTTTTTTCCTATAAAATACATGTTTGGATTTTGTACAGCACTTGGCATTTATTTAGATCACCATTCATTTGGCGGTGAAGCCCACAACCAAGCATAATTTTAGTTTTAAACTTGGCTCACCTTTTTCACGTATATGTTTTTGGGGAGATTAATTTGTCTTATATATTTTCTGTTTTTTGAATGTCATTTTATTCATTTTAGCTGTTTATTTAATACTTCTCGTGTTGTTTAGGAGCTTAAAAAATTTTAATAGCATTTGAAAAAAAAATATATTAGACAAATTAATAATACAAATTAAAAAACAAGTAACTTACTGGGTTTTTTAATTACAAAGGAATTATGTAAATGGCTGTTCAGTAAGTCCAAACGTTTCTAAAAGTAATAAAAGCCTAATTTTTGTTACTACATTAGGAAAGTTAAAAATTAGAAACAATGTTTATGTGCACCTTAAATATCAATACATTTTTTAAAGTTCCAGTCAATTAAAGTTTTTATTGGAAATATGTCAAATTGTTGAGATTGATTTATTACATATATGTATGTACATACCTGCTAAATTCCGTTTTCTTGTCTACAGCACTTAACATTAATAAGACAAGAATAAACAGGTATAACACCTTTCTTAATCATCAAATTTACATTTTAAATTAAAAAATACTAAAGTTACTACAATAAATTAAATTGCATGATACTTAACAAAAATATACATATGAACATCTGGTACAGATGTACAAAAATTGTATTATTTTTTTAGGTGCAGCCGGTATGCCAATTCCAGGTATGCCAACTGGTTTAACTGGTGGCTTAGGATTAAATGTGCCAAGACCTTCTTCTGTAGAACAACCTACAGGACAAGATATTAGCAGTTTATTGAAACAACTTCAGCAAAAACAACAACAGAATCAGGTATAAAACAAAAGAGTAAAATTTATTGGTTCTAAAATGTTTTTCTTATAACTGAAGACTCATTAAACATTTTCTACAACACCCTAAAAGTTAACACTATTTTTTTTTTAATTTTGTATACATCTATTATTTTATTAGGTGAGAAAGTAGAATAAACAGTATTTTGTTATGTTTAGAAACTTGTTTGAAAATAATAAATTTTACTATTTCTGAATATTTTAACGTTGCGTTGGTAAAAAAACAAGATAAATTAACTATTCTAAAGGCGTAACAACACCAATCCCTGTTTCTTTTAAAGATGTTGTTTTAAACATTTGAAACTAACAGTACAACTATATAGGTCGAGTCATTATGGCAACAATGCCAATTTGGTGCACCTAATTCAGGCGCAACACAACCGCAATGGCCAGGTCAAGTACCACAAGAAGTTCCAATGTCAATGTGGGACATACAGCAGTCATCACAGTCACCAGGACCCGTTGTAAGTTATTTTTTATTCTTGTAATTTCAATCTAAGGGTTAATAACAGTAATTTTTACTAAGACTTGACGTAACATAACTACTTTTACAATTGCATGATTTGCTAATGTAGATAAGTGGATCGAGTTAAAGTAGAGACTTTTAAATTTATTTATAACAAAATTATTAATATAATTTAAGATAAATTGGCTGTATGCAATTTTCATAAAGAAATTCCATGATTTCTTGATAATTTAAAAATAATAAAACTTTTATATCGTCGGATTTTGCCTCGTGCGCATGCTCTAACAATTTGCAAACGGCTTCTTACTGCTGTAGGAACAAGCCTTTCGATAACATTAGAAAGCTTACATTGTTTTTAAAAATAATATTTTGACACATAAGAAAAAAATTATTTAGGGGTGTAATATTTCAGGAAAAATTATCTAATTATGATAAACCGAAGTTTTTGGAAAGTAAAGCTTTACTACTTAAAAAAATATAGAAATTTAATAAGTATATTTCAAAAGTACTATAAATAATAAGTCCAGCGACCAAAATAATGTTAGTTAAACATATTTTGGTTGTCGCTAGTCAACTAAAAATATTTTATTTTTGATTAGCAACAGCAACTTCAGCAGCAGCAACTTGTACAAAAACCACACCCAGAGCCAGCTCCGCAAACGGAGCTAAGTCAGCCAGAAAAAGAAAAGGCAAAAAAATCAGAAAAGACTAAGGAAAACCGACCAAAGGATGAGGAAAAAGAACTAAAAAAGAAGAAGAAAGCTGAAGAGGAACAACAAAAAAGGTTTGTTTTTAAATTTCTGGAATAAATAATTTTCTATTAATTACCTAAAAGCCTTGTATTGTTGGGATTTCATCTACTCAATCCCTCGGAATATGTCAGTAAATTACAAAAACAAGTGAACTAAGCATTAAGTGTTTTTTTTTAATTCTGTGGCAATAAACTTTCAAAAGTACAAGCTCACGAAAAGACTTTTTAAAATCTTATATTAAAGATTGAAAAGCAATTTATGACAAAAAAAAAAAACAATATATTCGGAAGCCAATAATTGTTTTAAAAGTAGCATAAAAACCAAGTAGTTTCCTTATGCTACATATAATTTTTTTTTAAATGTGGTCCAGAGCTGCCACCCATCTTAAATCGCTTCTTTGGAATTTGTTTTGAGAGGGGGCATGTTTACAATGTGCTGGAAAGCCATTATATGTATACATCCCTTTCTAAAAAGCCCCAGAAATGCCCACTTCGTTCATTTGTTTAACCTCATAGATTGTTTTCTAAACTGTGGTACCTACTGTCTACAATTGTTTTCCCTTTTCTATCAAGTATTTATTGTCAATAAACCCCTTTTCCATTTTACCAAGACACCTACAGTAAGCTAACAGCAAATTTAGCTAATAGTTACAGTTAATTTTAATTATTATTTTTATTCATTGAAAATAGTGACGGATTTTTCAACGAAATGTTATTGTTTTTTTTTCGGAAGTTTTTAAAAAGTAATTTATACGTCGATCTGCAAGATCAAAAGGGTCAGTAGACTTTGTTCATGTCCAGGTCTATGCCCTGTACCAGTATTGAAGTAGTTTTGCCTGGCGAGAAAATGAATGAATGTTTTTTAATAATATTTTTTTATAGGTATTTTTAAAAATTGATCTTGGTTAACCCGATCCATGAAAACCTGTGTTCATAAATTGATCGGATCTTTAACTCAGGTTGGATCCTGTTAATAAATAGAGATGTCAAAACCAGCTGTTTTCTCTTTTTTGGGTTTTAATCATTTATGTTATATTTATTAAAAGAGGAAAATATATAAAAAAAAACAATTTTATATTTATTGATTATAACTTAAATATTGTTACTTATTGTCCGAAAATTTCAGTGAATCTCAAAAGCAGCTGATTGGATCCATCCCAACCCATAGGATCAATATTTTATAGTTAATTTGTTTTCTGGGAGTTTAAATTTTATTTAAAGTAATCTTAACTTTTATTATTTTATGCAAGGGCAGAATAGTTCTTCATAATATATAAAACCTTTAATTTTCTTAAAATATTTATTAAATATCCATAGGGTCAGTTTTTAAAAATGCCCTTTAAAGGTTATGCAGAACACAAAAAGAAAATATTTTTTTACTTAACGTTATGTTTTATTTTTAAATAACTACATATTATTATATTAGTGCCTAGGCCAGTAATGAAATGGACTTTATGATATTGTTCCAAAACACCTCGTATAAAAACACGTGCCTTCGTTTTTATACCTTTATTAACTATGTAACGTAACTATGGTTACAATAACTGCAAAATCTTAAACTGTCAATGTCTCGAAGTTTACAGCACAAAAGTCGAATCTGTACTAACTGATCGGAGGTTTCCCGTCGCCCTTTTATAGTATGATGGAAGAGTAAAGAATGATCTAGAATATTCGAGAAATATCGTGAAAATTCCATAGTACAGGATGGCATAAAAGTTCTTAATAGATAATTCGGGCGTTTTCGGAAACCTTCGAAAGTGATGAAAGAACTTGGAAAAATTAAGGTAAATTATTTAAATAAATTAACAAACTAAATTAAATGACCCTAACTCTCTAAAATTCTATGACCTAAACACATTTTTGAAAGTCTGTAACAATATGAACACTTAAAACCTTTTTAGGGGTTCCTTTTGACGAGTCTACCAAGAATATTCATAACGCCATATATGGATGGTAAGGGTTACAGTCATGAAACCAGAAAGCATACATGTTTCGGGTATCGGACTAGGTTTCGTGACTGTAACCCTTATGATTTTTGGCACAATGTTTAAAATTTGCATGTAAAACATTGTGGTAAACTTGTCCGACAAATAAAGTGACGCGTTCGCCTATTCCGACACCCAAAACATTTAACATTGTAAGGCTGGCTTAAAGCGCCGCTTCCATATATGGTGCTATGAATAATCGGGATAGACTTGTCAAAGCGAACCCCTAAAAATGTTTAAAAAGTGTTCTTATTATGAAGTCTATTTCATTGCTGGCCCGGGGACTATAGCAGTAAAGCTAAATATAAAATACGCCTTGGTCATTATTAAGTTTTGTTTCCTTCTTTCAGGACGCCGATGAAAAGAGAAAACAAGAACAGAGGAAATTAGAAGCAGAAAAAAGGCTGAGCAAGAGAAAAGAAAAAAAGAAGAAGAGAGAATTAAAAAGCAATTGGAAAAGGCTAAGAGGGAGGCAGAAGAAAAACGATTAAGGGAGCTTGAGGAAAAAAGAAAACTAAAAGGTATTGTGTTAGGAACATAATATAATGTTTAAACTAGACACACACACACAGACACTATATTCCAAAAATGAATAACCTCGTTATGTAGTATAATGACTTGATTTATTGAACATATCAAAATACTTAATGATAACACTAATCATAGCTTTTTACCGTTTTCCGAACAATCATATAACAGTTCTGAATTTATTATTTTTATTATTTATTTTAAGAACAAAGAAAATTAGAAGAGGAGGAGAAAAAGAAAACGGAAGAGGAGAGAAGACTAGAAGAAGAAGAGCGGATACGAAAAGAGAGGGAACAAAGGGAAAGGGAGGAAAGGGAACGGGTTGAAGAAAGGAGGCAAGAGCAGATCTCCATGTCTAAAGTTGCGCCATGGTCACAAGCTAATTCAACATTTGGAATGAGTCTAGCAGAAATACAGAAGGCTGAAAAAGAAAGAAAGGCCCAGGAGGCAGCTTTACAGGCACAAAGGCTTCAAATAGTAAGTTATCTTTTTAAACTGTGTTACAGGATTTGTCTTAAACATGTTATGTAATTTGTTAAAAATTGTAGTATTATGTATTAAAAATTATTTACAGTTTAAAAACCTAAATTCATTTTTAAAATATCGAACGATTACCGATTATGTTCAGGATGGGTCCTTTATAATCTTGTCCAGAAAACTAAAAGTTATGAGAAGTAAATCAAAAGATAGTTTTTTAGACTATTTACGTACGCGATAGAGCTTGTTTCTCCGAGGCTACAACTTTATTTTAAATGAAATAAACATCACTTTTAATTTAGCTATTGGCCCATATGAATAAAAAGAAGCAAATGCTTATACTTATAAAATTTAAAGTAAATGCTTTTGCTTCTATAAGCAAATGCTTTTACTACATTTTTCTATATCATGAGCATTTGCTTATACTTATAAGCAAAAGCATTTACTTCAAATTTTATAAGTTTAAATTATTTTGTCCATCACAAAACATCCAACTTCATATTTTTTGTGATGCAAGTCAGCAGGCCATTTGTGCTGTAGCATACTTTCGATTTGAATCAAAAGAAAATGTTCAAGTGTCATTAATTATGTCAAGAAATCAAGTAGCTCCCATCAAGAAGAGTACCATTCCAAGATTAGAACTACAAGCGGTGGTTTTGGCAAGTCATTTAGCAGAAACAATTGAAAAAGAACATTCTTTAAAAATAAACTCTACAATATTTTGGACAGACTCTATGACAGTTTTACATTGGATACGATCGATAAATAATACATATCGATCTTTTGTTTCCCACAGAATTACTGAAATCAAGAAAATTACCCATATATCACAGTGGAGATGGGTTCCCTCAAAATTAAATGTAGCTGATGAAGGTACCAGAGACGATAAGGAAACAAATTTAAGTAGTGATACTCAATGGTTTCAGGGACCATCGTTTTTGTATTTATCACCTTATTATTGGCCTACAGAAAGTACTGTGGACAGTATGCAAAATGGAACCGAAGAAATAATAAACAATATTAATGTAAATACAAAAGATTTAACATATCTACCCAAGATATGTTCTGTAGTTTGGCGGATTCATTTAATAGATGGTATTTATTTGGGTACACGCCAAAATAAAATTAAAAGTACTAAATATACTAATATCTACCCAACATATCAAGATTTTCAGATTTGAGGAAGCTACTTATGTCGACTTCATATGTTATGAAATTTATTCATATATTGCAGAAAAAGAAAAATAAAAATCATTCGATAACCTGTGAAGATATAAAATCTGCAGAAAGATTGTGGTGCCTATATATACAAAAACTTTATTTTTATGAAGAATATAAACTTTTAATGGAAGGTAAAGACATACCCAGAAATAGTAACATTTTTAAATTGTCGCCTTGTATATATAATGGTCTGATTTGTGTAAGGGGAAGATTAGACAACTCACCAGATTTAGACATGGAAACAAAAAGGCCTATTATCCTTAAAAACAAACATATGTTTACCAAATTACTCATAATGAAGTATCACAAAAAAAATGGACATGCCTCAACTCAATTTATTTTAAATGAAATTCGACAAAGATTTTGGATTTTACATGCTAGAAAAACCATAAATACAGTAGTAAATAGTTGTAATTTTTGTAAAATTAGAAAAGCTAAGCCGATACCACCTGAAATGGGACAATTACCGATAAAAAGAATTCAGAAACCACAAAGACCATTTTTATTTGTAGGATTAGATTTTTTTGACCCATGGAAGTTGTAGTAGGGAGAAGACGAGAAAAAAATATGGAGCACTTTTTACTTGTCTTTCCATCAGAGCAGTTCATATAGAAATATGCGATACTCTAAATACAGATTCGGCTATTCATGCAATAAGGAGATTTATTTCTAGAAGAGGACAACCAAAGTGCATATGGAGCGACAATGGTACAAATTTCAGGTCTGCAAATAAAGAATTACGTAATGCATTAAAAGAAATTAACAATGAAGAAATTGGAAAAAAGTGTCAAGCCGAAGAAATAGAATGGAAATTTATTCCTCCAGCTAGTCCCCATATGGGTGGAGTTTGGGAGCGAATGGTAAGGACAGTAAAACAAACTATAAAAACCATATTAAAAGACCAACATCCAAAATTAGAAGTTTAACAAACAGTATTATTGGAAGCAGAACATATTGTTAATAGTAGACCTCTTACTTATGTCTCATCCAGCATCAGTGAAATGGAGAGTTTAACTCCTAACCATTTCCTAATTGGAACTTCAAGTATAGCTAAGGCTCCTGGAATATTTGAAGAAAAATTAGATCTTAGAAAACAATGGAGATACAGTCAGCAAATGGCTGACCGATTTTGGCATAGATGGGTTAGGAAATATTTGCCTACCTTAATAACAAGATCCAAATGGTTACAACAATCAAGAAATATAGTCGTGGGTGATATGGTTGTATTAATGGACAATCAGTTACCTAGAAACAGTTGGCCCTTGGGACGAGTCACAGCAGTCTATCCGGGTAAAGATGGAAAAGTGCGAACTATAGATGTCAGAACGAAAACAGGAACTTATAGAAGACCAGTAGTGAAAATATGTCCGATAGACCTAATGGAGATGACCAGCCATGAATAATTTTTAAGATACTTTCAAGGGGGAAGAAATGTTGAAAATATAATTTTTAGAACAAGTTGTTTTATATTGTTGTGTTAAAAGGTACCAGTTTTTTGGATAGTTAAAATATTGTCAAATAAAAAGTCAAATTAAAAGACGTTTTAATTTTGATTTTAACAATTTAATAGTTTTGAAAACGGGGTACACTAGTGAAGATAGTATAGAATAGTATTGGAAATCCACTAGTGTATCCCACAATCAAATATATAACAATAGGTATAAGCATTTGGTTTTTATTCATATGGCCCATTACCATTAAAGGAAGTAAAACTTTATTTTATGCCCAATTTTAATTCCTTATGTCCCGTTTTTGATGGGAAAGACATAAACATCGGACTGAGGATTGATATTTTTAATGGGTATACACACGCTCAGTCATGCCTTTGAGCCCTCATGAACTGAAAGGAACTTCGCGAATAAGTGCGATGGTTTGTTCTACTGAACTGACGGCGTGTTCCTATGCAAATGACAGTATTAGACTTACTCGCAGATTTGTCCCTTCAGGTAGACTCAAAGGCATGCGTCACTGTGTGTATGCCCATTTATGGACGGTGCACTGAGAAGAACTGAAAAGCACTGTAATAACTATCTACAATAATTAGTAATCCCAGGCCGAATATTTATGTTTGAAGTCCAAAAAAATCACGTATGGAAACTGCACACAAATCATAGGAAAGTTGCCAGAGTAAAAAACTTGGAATTTTGTTTTTGGGGTTTGTATTCACTCATAATGCTGCTTTAAAAGCAAGGGGCTAGTATATAATAATAATAATAATCCTTTTATAAATAATATAAATGATTTTTTTGACCATGGAGTTAATTTGTTGGATAAATTTATAAAAAAATCAAAATCTTACCATCAGATCTAATAAATTTCTGAACTTATCGAATCTTCACAGACTTATCATGTAAATAAAATTCAATATGTTGTGAATGCTGTAAATATTGAATTTTTCTCATATAGTGATACACTTTTAGGAAAGGGAGCTCCAGCTTCAGCAGCAACACCAACAACAATTTGAAAAGTCCGGAGGTCTTCAATTAGGTTGGGCTAAAAACCCATGGAAACAAGAAAAGTCAAGTCCTTAGCTGAAATTCAAGCTGAAGAACAGGAGAGATTAGCAAAAGTAAGTTTGTTGATGTTCCATAACTGTTCTTTTTCTTTCTAATACCCTTACAGCTCATGATATAAAGATAAAGAAGATATGATTTATAGCGAGCTTAAATTTGTCTGGTTCGCGCAGTGACGTCATGTGGTGACGAATTTTTATTTACGCAACAGTAATACATATCTTTCGTCGGTGATGTTGGATTCTAACAGTTTAATTTATTTTTAGTTGGTATATTATAGAGATTAGTTATTTCTTTTTTCTTTATAGATTAAAGTCGTTAATGTGTACTTCTAATTTCACGTTTAAAATAAAACTTTTTGTTGAATGTTAAATTATATTTACATTCTTAGGAGAAAAATGTTTACCGACTGTTGGATGGAACATTCATCAAACTATCAGTCTATTAACTATCATACAATAAATAAATATTGGGAAAAAACTGAAGGAAAGTATAGAAAATTAATAAATCTAATATACAGTGTGTCCGCACCTAAGTTGTGTACTTACATATGGGCAACTTTTTTATTATTAATTTTACGAAAAAAATTATTCCCTATAAAAAGTTTTGCAAACCTAAAATGCAAGCAACAATTATGAATTTTTTGAGTGGTATACGAGGTATCTCAAAAAATATGAATTTTCTTCAGGAGAAAAGTACTGTTATTTTTGATAATATTGAAAAATATTTTAAAGAAAAAATGTTTAGTACTAAAAATATTATTCAAATATGCAAACTCGTTCATTGACAAGAAAAAACTTTTTCTTTAAATTTTTATGTTATATGTTATAACTAACGAGTGATTCTGTTTGCTATTGAGTTGTAAAAATTTACCATATTTTCTATTTTTGAATTCTTAAAAATAAAAGTTACACTAAAGAAGGCGTTCAATAATTTTATTTAAAAAATATATATACAATCAACTAAACACATAACATTATGACTACTACAATTATTACTTCATAGTAATTCATTGGAAATAACCATAAAATCAAATTGTAAGTCTACAGTACATACGTACACGGATGGACTTTACAATGGGACAAATGGAACAAAAATTTAAATGCTCAAAAAACTCGTGTATACAACTGCTCTTGCTTTAAAAAAAAGATTCACATTGAGAAGTTTGTTTTGCTTTGTAGAGGGGCTCCAAAAACTACAAAAATTTGAAAAGGGATCAAGAAAGCTGTCTTTAGTTTTAATATTTTACCAAAATGTAAAATAAAAAAGTTTTTAGATTTGAATAAGAATCCCATATCTAAAATGTAATATAAATAAAATGAACTTAATTTTTATTTAAGCAACATATTTTTTCGTGTTTTACACCTTTTTTACGTGATTTACCTGGTTTTACGTATTTTATTTAAATATATGTGTACGTAAAAAATGTGTAAAACAATAATAAAAAAATATGATACTAAATAAAAATTTTGCTAATTTTATGTAAACATTCAGATAACGGATCCTCATTTAATTCTTTTTTTTTTATTTAAAATTTTTCTGAATTATTAAAAATTAAGTTAGTTCTGGTTAGTGAATCTTGTTTTTTAAGAAGCAAAAGCAAATGCCATACACAATTGATCCCTTTTCGTAGCTCTTTCTTTTCTGTCTTCATTTTGGGGCATCATTGACGGGTTTAGAGGCAAATGCAAAGTTGGTACAGCATCGTCCTTTAAAAGCCTATGGTTTTTTGTTGAAATACCCAGTAATTCAGCCTTTAAGTCCCTTTTATAAGAATCCTCTAGAAAATGTTTAGAACAAACGCGTGCATATTTAACATTTATATTGTCTTTTCGTTTGCAAACGTTCACCCACATTTTCTGAAGACTTTCATCTTTTGGAAATCTAAAGAACATTATGTCCTTGTAACGTTTGTTTTGATTATTTGTATTACACATCGCCACTGAACAACGCATTTTGGAAAAAAATATTTATTAAACCAGAGTAAACCGTTTGAAATACACAAATCTTTTAACAAATCGCACTTTGATCCGCACGTTTAAACCACGTTTAACCTAAATTCGTCACCAGATGACGTAGCAAAAGCACAGTGAAGCTCCGCCCACCTGCGCAAGATCATATCTTCTTATTTCTGTGTATCCTGCTTACAGCTCATATATAGGGTAAGTTCAACTATATGTTATATAATTATACAGGATTAAACAAATTCTAGCTATTGGGACCCTGTATATTGTAAGATAAAAATCATTACAGTAAAAAACTTTTGATGGTAGCATTTTGTTTCCAATAATAACCATGGAAAACTGCATTAATAACTATTTTTCCACAGGTAGACTGTCTCTGCCTCATTCAACACTAATTTAAAATTTGTTGGGGTTTACTTTTAATTTTTAGTACACAGGTACTGTTAAGACCACCAAATATTAGTGTTTACCACACTTAGCAGCTGGTACCAAATACTGTGTGTTGCTAGAATTGAATTGTCCATCTTCAATTTTTTAATCTCAAATATTATCGTCATTCTGTATCGTAAGTATATACGTTCAGCTAAATATAAAGGTTCATATAGGCAAGTGATGTGTCACCATGTTTACACATGGTGACACCTCACACACACATTACTTCTTTGTCTCCTTTTCATACATTGCCTATAAACCTTTTAATTTGGCTGAACGTGTATATTGGTTGCTTGTTGGCTTTACCGCCCATTCGGGGTCATCCCACCCATGTTTCGACTGTCGCCTCCTCCTAGCTGGTGCACTGCAGCCTTAGAGGCTTATTGTGCCTTGACCCCCACTCCTTCTCATTCACACACCATTCATTCCATAACTTGGATGGTTGCTGTTCGGTCGTTTACGCCCGCCCGCAGAACACCGCGTGCCGTTGCCCAAAACCGACAAACAGCCCGGTCACCCATCCAAGTTATAGTCGCGCTCCTCGCAGCTTTACTCCGGTGATCGACCATGTCTGACCAGCAGGGGGCAGTATTATTTTAAAACTCGCATAACGGATAATCAATCTAAAAATTTTATATAAACCCTTTAAATTAATGAATCTAAATGGCTTATTTTTTAAGGAAGCTGCTGAGGCCCGTTTAAGAAAAGATAAAGAAACACGAGAAACGGTCCAACTCCAGGCGACAAGTAGTATTTGGAGCGGACAAAATTTATCGTGGTCGAATGCCACGTCCACGCACTCGCAATGGATGTCCGCCTCAAATTTAGGCTTCTGGGAGGAACCAACCCAGAAGCCGCAACCTAGTAAACCGTCCACTGTTTCCAAGAGCAGTTCCATGTCTACAATTAATAGCTCTTCCAAGCAGGTAAGTTACAAAAAAATAGCACATTATATTTGTGCCTATATCTTTTATTACTTTACACTACTGTTTGTTTGCCTATTTAATAAATGTTAGGATAATTTTTTCAAAAGTAGCGGCAACTCAGATGTTGACCAAATTTGGTATACTGAGGTTATTTGGGGCAGTGCTCACGAATCTGAAAAAATTTAAGTCGAAAACGTTTCGTTTTCGAGGTATACATCGTTAATCTTTAAAAGATTTTAAATATTGATGATGTATACCGCAAAAACGAAACTTTTCCAAGTGAAAATTCTATCAAATTTCGCCCCCAAAAGCCCCATTATACCAATATGCTTAAAACCGAAGTGGCCACAGCTTTCGAAACAATTACCAACGTTGAACATCTGAAAGTGAAGGTACATTTTAAACATATTTATTATTATAAAATTTTAAAAAATTAAACATCTTTTGCACCCTATAAGTAGCAATACATTTCAGTTTGGTTTGACATTTTTATTTTTTTATATTTTAATTTTTTTCTTCAATAAAAAAATGAACAATAGTATTATGTTGCATATTTGCGTTCTGATCTTTATTTAAACATTAACAAATATAAACGAGAGAGACAAAATTACTGTACCGAAAGAGATAAGTTAACCAAGAAAGGTTTATTACTTAAATATTTACTATTTTAGGCTCAACAAACAAAACCACAACAAAAAGTCAAACCAAAAAAGAAGAAGCTGCAGCTAACACTAAAAAGAACCACAATAATAATATAGATGACGAATTTACTAACTGGTGTTATAAGGCGTTATCAAATATGTCTACTACTGTTGATAGTAAGTTTTTTTTTAATTTATATGTTCTTTTATTTGTTTTTTGGTATGTTGATATTTTTAAACCAAAAAAAAACGAAATTATATCGAATCAGCTAAATAACATAACACATAGGCAATGTGGGGAAAAGAGACAGTCTAACGTGAATACCGGTATATGTAAACATTTCGGATTAGATGACTCACGTACATCCTTTGTTGTTGCTTTACTGGCCGATATACCGTTTCCTATTGCTTATACAGTATATTATTTAATAATATTTTATTGTTGCCTAAAGCTTAGTTCATAAGCTTGCGAAATGCGATTTGCGAATTGTGATACGTGTTCTGATTGGTGAATTTATAACGACTTTCGAATGTTTCGTTAGAAATTGACCAATCAGAACAGGATTCGCAATTCGCAAATCGCATTACGCAAGCTTATGAACTAAGCTTAAAGCTTATTTTAATTGAATTACACATTTTGATAAATATATCCTGTGTTGCATTTAATTTTATTTTTCTGTTTCTTCCCTATCCACCGGTATTGTTATATGATTTTTATTCACAAATCTTTATTTATATTTTAAACTAATAAGATATATTTTTTAGTTCCCACTTTTGTAACGTTTTTACGTGATATCGAGTCTGCATTTGAAGTAAGAGAATATTGTAAAGATTATTTGGGAGAGAGCAACTCGACACTGCAATTCGCAAACAATTTTTTAGAAAAAAGACGTTCATTTAAACCTAAAAATGCTCACAAAGATGACATGTGCTCGCCCGCACCCGCAATTACACCATCCACGCAATACAGTACTGAATTTCAAGAGGTGAAGGTAAGGTAAAGGATAAGAAACATATTTATCTTTCTCTATCTAGTGCTTTTAATTAAACACGGGTGTATCAGGTGATAATACGAGTAATTTCATATCGCCGCGCCGGTCTGGAAGAACAACTACGTAACTACAAAATTATAAATTTTTCAGCTATTATAGTTTTATATGTAAACAAAGTAAGAAAGATGTACCATCTGGCGGCCATTAGCGGTTCTACACTTACGTCGTTATTTTACCGTCTAAAGTGAATAATTTGAATTCTAATATTCGTCTAGTTAAGTCAAAATATAATAAATTTGCAATTGCGTCGTTGTTCTTTCAGAGCGGCGACATATATATATATATATGTATATATTTTTTTTTTTGGGTAAGTAGTAATTCGTTCTGTGTGGTTTTATCGCCATTATAAAAATTTTAAAAATTATACAGGGTGTCTCAACTCTATTTATACACGAAATATCTTCGCTGGCACAAGGTACAAAAAGAAACTTAAAATAAAAACGTTTGTTTAGACACACTAATTTTATTGATAGTGTTGATACATATACACTGTGTCTCAAAAACAAAATTTTTATTAAAAAAGTTTTTTAATTATTGAATTGGACATAAAAAAATGTATAATTTATTATGCATCAATTATTGCTGGTTTTTAGGTTAAGTAAATATGTATCTAAAAGAAACTAAACAGCTGACCTACCTATTAGTAGTTCCCACAATGGAATGTAATTAATTACATGTTATCATATTATTTGTCAGTCTGACAATGACATACATCTTTTATAATGTACTTTTTAATGTAGAATTTATTAAAGTCAAAATTTCATACAGGGTGAAAATTTTGTTTTTGTGACACCTTATATATCGTCGGTTTAAAGGTAAAAGTCACTAAATACATTTTGTTAAAAAAATTGTTTGAACATTTTTAAGTTATTTATAATGTAGGTTTTTTATAGAAATAGCTTATTAGTTACATTTATGGCATCTATAAATCTTGATTGAAATATACATACTAAAGACAGTTTTTATCTTTTCTTTTTCATCACAAATTATAAACCGACGATATTTACCAATACAATTAATAAAATAAGAATGTCCGAATAAACATGTTTGTTTTTAAGTTGTTTTTTTGTGTCTTGTACCGAATCAAAGTTATTTCGTGTATAAATGTAGCAGGAACAACCAGTTTGATAAAATAAAATCTTGCGTATTGTATGTTGTATTCCTTAGTATCTGCGAAACAAGTATTTTTAGTAGATTTTATTTCTCATTAAATTCAGATACAGAATAACATAAACAGAAAATAACAAAAACATGCAGTTGTTGTTTTATGACCTCTCTTTGTCTATGTCTTTATTTTTTAATTTATTTATTGGCAAAAACATATTTTTATATTACTTTTCTTTTTCAGGGCAAAAACAAGAAAAACAAAAAATCAAAAATGCTAAAAGTGGACGCGAGAATCTTAGGTTTTAATGTCACATCAGCTCCTGACAGAATTAATGTGGGTGATCGAGACTATGGTGATAATTCTTAACTTTACCAGTGTACCATACCAGAAATACAGGGTGCATCATAATATGTAATCAGTTATGCGGTTCTAAAGAATCCTTCTAGTTGTTTTTAAATATACCAAATTGTTTTACTGTTACTGCGCAGTTTTAATAGTTCCTTCAATTGATTTCTTTCCATTTTTTATTTATTATATAAGACCGTTTTCTTACAAAAACAACTTAAAACTTGTCTTAGTAATTAGTCTATAATGATTAATTGGGATGGAACTGTAAAATTAAAAAAAACTTTTATTAATTTTTAAGTAATTTTACATCTTTATCCGCTTTATCTAATATGTTAGGATGTTATACGTTTAACATAAAAACTTTTAACCACAAAAAATTGTTTAAAGTTATAATAGGTTTGTTTACTTAACTAAATTTTTTTCTATCGTTTATAATGGAAGCAAGGAACTATTAAAAAATGCGCAAGTTTATCGATGACCAGGCTAAAAATTGTTAAACACGTACATACATTTTCCAAATTTTTTTCCTTATTGGAGATTATCAAAATATTTTTAGAATGCAATAATATTCTGTATATGATAATGAAAAGTTTAAAAATGATTTAATTTTAGGGTATAGTAATTTTTACAAGTGATAGAGATAAAACATTTAAAAATATATGTATTTTTTTACAGTTAAGTATGTTAAAATAATTTGGTATATTTAGTTATCAAATATTTTACACCTTAAATATTCTTTATTTCATTGTCGAACAGTTTTTGACTTAAATTTGTAGGCTTTGAAAAGTAAAGTGGCCAAAGAAAAAGATTCTTATGACTTTGCATTGCACCGTGTATATTTGTTAATAACTGTACCTTTAATATTATATATATTATATATGATGATTTATAAGACCGTTTTCTAGTTTAAAATATTGCTTATTTATGTGTAATACATTTTTGTTTTAAAAAGTTTACTGTTTAAATATTAGTTTTACATAAAAGACAGTGTCCTGACTTTTATTTTACATTTAAATATCCCAAGTGTTGATTTATAAAATAGGTTACCAGAAATCTTTAAGTAAAGATATGAGGTATTTTAATTTATGGAAACGTTGATTTTCGTGACTTACATGTAAAATAGTCACAAATAATCGTAAAACACAAAAAAACTTTCTTAAATCAGGAAAAACTTTTCTTAATCTATAACTTTAAACACTGTTTGGATTTAAAGATCATGAACTCTGTCAACAAAGTATCCCGCTATAGAAAATATGGAACAATCTTATCTAGTATGCCCTTTTAACTAGTGAGTAGTAAATATTAACCATACCCTGTCACTAATTATATTTTAATAGTTTCCTGTAAAAAGAAATGTAAGGGGCACCCACAACCTTAAACGTTGCTGCTTAAAATTTAATTTTGTTTAAAGAGTGTTGGAACAATCATATTTATTCATTCTGTATTAAAGTTTTCGGAAGGTTATTCATTCATCCATCTCAAAATTATAGACATATTAATAGGACAAAGTTTGTGATATACTAGGGTAGGTAAGTTCAAATTGTCCTCCTCATATGGGGCCGAGGGCTGTGTAATTACGCATTGGTGCAGATGAAAGATTTTGATCATGACATTTTTGGATGTAGAATTTGCACATGACTTTCCTTATCAAGATTTTCCACATATATTATAAAAACAGTTTGTTGGATTTTTATAATTATCCTATGAAGGGTGGGGTATTATTTTCAATTTTAATGCTAATTCGACAAAAGGAGATGAAAATTAAAATGTAAAATGAGTCAAATTTGACTATTTATTAATAATTAATCGATATATTTAACAAGAAAATCACTTAGTAAAGGTAAGTTTTCTTTACTAGTATTTTCAAGCACCTATCCAAACACTTTATGTATATTAATTATGGTACCTTCAGTAATACTTCATTCATAAAAAGAAATAATAAATACTAAACTTACACAGTGTGTCTACATAAGTTGGCGTCATATGGGAAACTTATTGATTTACAAAAAAAGTTGTTCCTAATAAAAAGTCCAAAACCTACAATTTTTTTTTCTGCGATAATAGTGAAAATTTAGGTTTGTACATTAGCGCATTACATTTCATGATTATAAATGTCATAGAATAGTCAAATAAACATTTTAAAATTATTGTTATTAAAACAAGAAGAATGTACAACGCATTAACATACAAACTTATATTTTCTCGATTTTCGCAGAAAAAAATATATTTTTGTTTTTTGAAAATAAACCAAATCGCATGTCCAGAAGTAATTTTTAATTCTAAACATCTTTTCTTTACATCATATTGCGATACTAGCAAAAATACAGGTCCTTGACTCTTAAGCAAAATTTACATTTTTGGCTAAACTCCGTAGATGACTATCACAGTTTGATACCTGATGATTGTATTTTAGGTTTTGGACCATGCAGAACTTTTTAAAAAGAATAACTTTCTTTCGTAAAATTAATAATAAAGAAGTTTCCCATATGACACCAACTTACGTAGACACACTGCTTTTGAAGCCTTACACAGTATAAATAATACTTACCTCTATATAAGCACCCAAAGGGTTTGAAAAGATCTGTATAGATAATTTTAAGCTTTTATCAGTTCTTAATTTATTTGCAGGTGTTAAAACCAATCTAAATTGGTAACCTAAGGGTTTATACAGGGTGTTTCACAACTTCTCCTACAAACTTAAAAGGCTAATTCTAGAATAAAAATAAGAAAAAACTTCATGAGAATATATGTTCTAAACGTCTTAGTTTTTAAACTACAGGGAGTAAACTTTTTAAAAAAATAGTGTTTTTTTGTAATAACTTTTATACCAATTCAGATATTTTTAAAAAATTTGGAGCACACCTCCTATTCAACAGAAGACATTTTTTGTCATACAAGAAATAAATTACCAGTGTCGTCCATGAGAAGTTTAAGGTAAACATTATTAATAAAAAATGGTACGCCACTGCATTTTTCTTAACTAAAAATATTTTTTAAATGTCCATTTAGTTTGGAATAAATGTGATCTCTAGACTTCTTTTTATTTGATGCACGGTTTTCGCGTAAATAAAAAGAAACCATTTCATTGGCATGGTCAATTCGCTATCTAACTAAAAATAAATAACAAAAGGTGATTTTTAACTGTGGAATTTGATATTATCAATACGAAATAACCATGCCAAGAAATGATTTTTATTTATTTACGCGAAAACTGCATTTTTTAAAAGTAGGTAGATATACCAAAATGGTTACACTCTGAGGTGGTATTAGACATCCCAAAGTGAAAATAAAAACATCTCTTTAAATTTTTAAAATTTAGAGCCAGCAACATTTTTGTAAAATACTATCATTGACACATTTTCAACCATATGAGGAGCAATAACATTGGGTTTTGTTTAATTATGTTACATTTTTTAATTATTTTTTTATCTTTTAAAACAAAATCTACAATAAAATAATAAACATTAGAGTGTAATGTTGCATATTTCCGTTGTGATGGTTACTTATAAAACTAGCTAATATAAACGTCAACAATAAAATTAAATTAAGGTACTTAATTATTAATATTTTAGGTTCAACAAACAAAACCACAACAAAAATCCAAACCCAAAAAGAAGAAGCTGCAGCTAATACTAAAAAGAATCACAATAATAATGTAAATGACGAATTTACAAACTGGTGTTATAAGGCGTTATCAAATATGTCTACTAGTATTGATAGTAAGTTTATTTTTAATTTATAATTTCTTATATTTGTTGTGGTAATATACCGGTATTTTTTTAACACCAACTAGCGTTAAAATATAAAATAGTTAGTTTCTAACAAGTGCGCAAAATGATACTTTTCCGCACGCAAAAGCACTTAGACGAACGACGCGTAGCGGAGTTTGGATATGCTTTAAGTGCGGGAAAGATACTTTGCGCAAGTGTTAAGAACAATACTTTTTCTACGAGTGTCTTTGAAAAGTAGAAACTTATCATAATATGTAATTAAACTTTTTATTTCAACCTAAATACAAATTTTATATTTCGACCATAAGTTATTTGGAGTAAATTCCTTATTTAGGTAGAGAAAATATGCTAGAAATACCTTCTCCCAATTTTTAAATAAAAAATGTTGTTTTTCATACTTCTCCTTTGACTCTGAGGGCAGAAAGAAGCTCTGAGCTTGCGGCTTCTAAAGTATCATCTGCAAGTTTTTGCTCCATTCTTAAAAACTTAACTTTTTAAATTTTTTGGTATGTGGATGCTTTTTGCCGTTAGAAAATGCTTGTAATTTGTTGTTAAAGCAACAACAAATAAAAGTCAAAACTGACAAATGCTCTCTTTATTGTCCAAAACTTGAATTTAATAATATTTTGTAGGTATTAGCACTTTCTGTTATGTAGATAATAGGAATTAATTAAATACTTGTTTTTACTATAAAATAAAAAAAAACTGAAAATTGTATGTTTCTTTGGGGCTTTAGTTCTCTATAGACTTTTTTATTTCATAAAGCGGTATTATTCATAAAGAAAAATGAGTGCTCAAAGCGTTTCCGTACGCAAAGTTCAACTTTGCGCACGCAAACGGGTGCGCAAAGTATTACTTTGCGCACGCGAGTAGAAAAATATATTTTATTTTTAATATTTTATTATGCCATAAAAGCTTATATTTGGGAAAAATCATTTAAGAACATTTTATTGCTAATAAGGTGTTAAAAAGATTATTTATATCATAGAGCTTGGCTGACTCTAGATTTATAAATAACTTTAATGATTTTTAAAGTACTGTATTAAATTAGTAGATTTAATATACATTTTATTAAAGAATATAATGTTGCATTTAAAAATTTATCGACTGACCCTGATTTATAACTCTAATAATTTAAAATGTTCTCTGTCCCTTCCCCGTCCACTGCTATTGCTATTATATGACTTTTACTCACTTATCTTTATTTGTGTTTAAAATTAATAAGATAATTTTTTCAGTTCCTACTTTTGTAAAGTATTTATGTGTTAACGAGTCTGCATCTGATGTACGAGAATATTGTGAAGATTATCTGGGAGAGAGCAACTTAACACTGCAATTCGCAAACAATTTTTAGAAAAGAAGCGTTTACTTAAATCTAAAAATACTCACAAAGATGACATGTGCTCACCCGCACCAGCAATGACACCATCCACGCAATACAGTACTGAAATTCAAGAGGTAAAGGTAAGGTAAATGCTTGGGTAAAGGGATAAGAAAAATATTTAGCTTTCTCTATCTATTGCTTTTAATAAGACACGGGTGTATCAGGTGATGTTTCTTTTCCTAATTTAAATTTTAAAAATATATATACAGAGTGTAACTATTTAAACACGAAATAACTTCGCCCCTGAACAAGATACAAAAAAAAACTTTTTAGACGCACTAATATTATTGATAGTGTTGGTAAATATACAATATGCGCCAAAAACAAAATTTTCATTGACAAGTACGTTTGTTAATTTTTTATTGAATTTTACAGGGTGTTTCATTTTCGATGGTTTTACGGGGTATCTCGAAAACCGTAAAAAGTATCAAAATTCTAATAAAGGGCTCTCGATCGCTTTTTTAGAGAAAACAATTTTAGTGACACAGTTCATGGCTATTGCGATCCATCTCGGAGCTACTGGGTGATTTTTAGATTTAGCTAATTTTTACAAGTTTTTTCAACTCTTTTGCTATTTAAGACATATCAAAAAACTTCTCTATGTTGGGCAGTATTTGAGAAAATTACCCAACCTATGATTTTCCTTATGGAACACCCTGTATATTTTTATTTATATTTATTAAGCTTTATTTAAACGTTCCAATATTTTACTAAAAATTAATACTTTTTATAAATTTTGCCATTTTTATACACCCCCTGCTAAAATTATCGCATATGCTCGATTTTCTCCATAAGTTTTAATACAAAAATGCTTTAATTTAAATGGCCATATCTCTTTTAATAATATGGTTATTAAATTAATTTGAAAAAGAAAATGTGAAATAAAGGTGATACTATAACTTTGGCGTACCGTTGGTATTACGGTCTACTGTCTGTGGCTACCTTAATAATAATTTGACACTTTTGAGAAGTTTATTTTTGATTTTTTAGTACACAGGTAGCTTTAAGACCACCAAATATTAGTGTTAACCACACCCATCAGCTTCTGCAGTCCCTTGTGTTATGTTTTAAAATTATTTGAAAATATCTCTTATTAATGGTTTATTTATTAGTTTTTGGTTCTGCAAAAAGCAGATTGAAACAAAAAAACTGACTCGATTAAAATCATATTTTCTAATATATTTTATTACTACAATTCATTCGCCTCTCTACTATTTTTTTAATTCCAAATATTATCGTCATTTTGTACCTTATGTGTGTATTTTTTATCCTTAAACTCGCAGAACGGATATTCTAAAACATTATGTGCCTCTACCAGTTTAGATCCCTTTAATTAAATCAAGTCAAAATCATATTTTTTAAGGAAGCTGCTGAGACTCTTTTAAGAAAAGATAAAGAAGTACGGGAAAGGGTCCAACTACAAACGACAAGTGGTATTTGGAGTGGACAAAATTTATCGTGGTCAAATGCTTCCTCCACGGACTCGCAATGTATTTCCGCCTCCAATATAGGCTTCTGGGAGGAACCAACCCAAAAGCCGCAACCCAGTAAGCCGCCCACAGTATCCAAAAGCAGTTCAATGTCTACTATTAATAGCTCCTCCAAGCAGGTAAGTTAAAAAATAAACACAGCATATTTATGCTAAGATCATTTTACTACTTTTTTCCAGGGTTTGTTTATTTACCTAATAAATATACACCCCGCCAAAATTATCGCATATGCTGGATTTTCTACACTAACTTCAATACAAAAATGCTTTAATTTAAATGGCCATATCTTAATTAATAATTGGGTTATTGAGACCATTAAAAAAAGAAAATGCTTCAGAAAGGTGAAGCTATAACTTTGGCGTAACCGTTGTTATTTACTGTTAACAATGCATTCTACAGGGTGATTAAAAGTTTTTAGCAAAAAATAACAATTTTTAATCTCTCTGTATGATGTGATGTTAAAAGAGAGTTATCAAATTTGTGATGATAAAACATGAGAATTAAGTAAGGGTATAATTTACTCGCAAGTAAAATTACTGCATTTCAACAGCACATCACACAGGGCAATTAAAAAGTATTTATTTTTGCCAAAAACTTTTAATCACCCTGTAAAATGTTATGTTAACAGTAAATAACAACGGTTACACCAAAGTTATAGCATATTATTTTTAAATACTTTTTTTTGCTTAACTTTCCAACGAAATATTTTATTAAAAAGTCAAACTTTATATTTTTAACTAATTACCTTACAAGCTTTAAAAAATCAATATGTAGTTTTTCTAGGCACTGGCTAATCGACCGCCGGCGGTTTTGCTCAATTATAAGAAGAAAACCAGTGTCCGGCGGTTTTTTATATCTACGTATGTGAAAACCGCCCAAAAATTATAATTTATTTGCTATTTTCATTGAATACAAATTTTAAAAGATTTTAAGTGAAATTATTTTAAATCATTCGACCAACCCAAATCGAGTATTGTTGCTAATACCGGCGGTTTTTCCTCATTTTATTGATTGAAGCCGCCGTCCGGCAGTTTTGGTTCTAAAAACTATTAAAAACTGCCATAAATGGTTAAAGTTAGTCAAACCTTGATAATAATTTATTTTGCGAGCCGTAAGCGTTTTTTGTGGTTTAATTGTTTAATATTGTAGTTTAGTTAATAGCACCCTTTGAGAAAACAAATTGTGGTGGTATAGTTGGATGGGGAAGCAAATAAAACCACTATTGTATTTATCCTAACGTTTTAACTCAATTCAATTCCATTTATTAGTCTATAAAGATCATACATATGACATTAGACAGGTCAATAATAATAATAATAATAAAACTAACATAAATTAAATGTAAAATAAATAAAAAAATGTATAAAACAACCAATACAATGAAACTAACATGTTCCAATATTTATTAAAGGGGACATCAGACAGGTAATAATAATAAAATTAACATAGATCAAATGTAAAATTAAAAAAAAAAGAAAAATGCACAAAACAAGCAACACAATGAAACTGACATATTAAAATATTTATTAAGTCCTAATTTCCAAAAATTCCGCAAAACTATAAAATACATTGGTGGTTAAAAATTCCTTCAGTCTGTTCCTAAAGGTTCCCAAAGTCCTTGATTCTTTAATGTAATCCGGCATTTTGTTATAGATCTTAATGCAGGCATAATGGGGTGACTTTTCAAAGGTGGTCGTTCTGTGTTTAGGAATTACTAGGGCCGATGCATTCCTAGTTGGGTAGTTATGGTTATGCAGGTTCTTCCTAAATACATCCTTATTCTTATACACATAGAGTGCACATTTCAGGATGTAAATAGATGTTACTGTAAGTATCTTGTGCTTTCTAAATGTTTCCCTACATGATTCCAATGGTTTTAACCCGAACATTAGTCTAACTATTCGCTTCTGCGATATAAGGACCCGATTGATGTTTGTAGCTTGGCCCCACAGCATAACATTGTAAGACAGGAAGTGATATGCCAGTGCATAGTACCCAGTTAGCAGTGTGTTAATAGGAACTGTCTGTTTAAGTTTTAGCAAAGCATAATATGCTCTGCTAAGTCCAGAGCAGATGTGGTCCAGTTGGGGTTCCCAGCTGGTTCTGGAATCCAAATATGTCCCCAAAAATTTTACAGATGTAGCACTGTCGTTGATGTTTGCTCTTGGAGTATTGCTATAAAAATGGACTGTCATTGTTTTTTCCTCGTTCAACATCAGTCTGTTGGATGAGCACCACTGCTTCATACTCTGACATACTAAAGTAATCTTTTGGTTAAGATCTTCTCCATTTATTGCTGATATTCCAACAGTTGTATCGTCGGCGAACTTGATGGTTGTGCCTGGTAGTTTAAGATCATTGACAAATA
>JACEGR010008965.1:0-31336 GCA_014170235.1 Listronotus bonariensis
ACGTAAATCTTTAGCCACGTTTGTTTTTATAAATGGTGCGCTATTTAACGCGTTCCAATATGTTGCAGCTAAAATTCTTTTGTTTTGATAACATCTGTTAAAGTTTTAAAAGGTATGTCATAATTAGATTCTGTGGTAGGAATTGATTTAATTAAATTAAGTGGCTCATTTTTAAGAAATAATATAAGATACTGAAATTTTTGAATTTTTGCTAAACTAGTATTATTGTGTACAAGTAACAAATACATATCATAAAAGGTATGCCAATTTCTCAACGTACCATCAAAACAGGGTACTGTTAACTTAGGTAACCTAACATCCGAATGAGTATTATTTTGAAGTGAAACAAAATTATTTTGATTATTAAAATTAGGAAAAAGTTCAACAAAAATTTGCTTTGTTTTAAAATAAAATTCGTCTGTGTCTTTTCTAATAGCATCATGAGTAGAAAAGTCTTCAACTGATTCGATAAGTCCTATCATGTCATTGTAAATGCTTTTAAAATCATCATAACATTCATCCAATTTTTCAAACTTCGACTGTAATAAACAAATTTGACTTGGATCAGTTTTAGCTTTTGAAGCTGCTACATAAACTTCTGTAATTCGGTTTACAAAAACTTTTCTTTTTGCGACAATGCTTTAACACTACTCATTTTAAAAAATATTTAGGAAAAATTATAGTTTCTTATAATTAAATTTTTAAAAAATGGGTAATTAATACTTAGTTATTGATAAGAAATATATATGTAAACAATTTATGATTTAATTATAATTAATATTGAATAAACGTTATGGTTTATATTCGTAATTATTGAAAAGGTTTTGTTTTAAAAATAAACAAAATTGGCTACCTGTTCTCAGCGAAATGTAAACAACTTCGTGTAAATGGAATTTAGTTTTTGTGAATATTTACTTAAAAATAGCAAAACTACCTTTTTACACTTATTTTCAAAACCAAACTAAGATCTACCAATAAATTAATCAAGAAACACTGCTAAATTGTGTGAATTTAAATAAATATAAAGCCACGAGTTTACACTAGTGTTAAATAAAATATTTTCAAAATTAAACTAAAAATAAATAATTGTAAACAATGATTTCAGATAGTACCAGTCAAAATCAGCTGGACGAGCGTACGCTTCAGCAAAACTTTATGTGACCGTTTATTGGCTAATAAAATATCGGTCGCGATAGAATAACGGCGCATAAGTTTACTGAGTCGCACGGATGACTACTTCCGACGGTTAACAGCAGGAATTTAAATTTAAATATGGCGATTGATTTTGAATAAAATAAATTTAATATTACAAATTATTTTTGAATTTTTAACTAGTAAAATCCGGGAGAATAATCAGAAATGTTTGTGAATTGTAGAAAAATCTAAGAAAATTAATGTCCTTCGATAACACGGGACTGTAAGCGTGTTATTTAATAATAAAAAAAATAAAGAAATAAACCGAACCATACATTATTTAAGGAACAATAATGGCGGCACCTTACCTCGATTTATGTCTCTGCGTTCTTCAGCTTCAGCTTCAGGGATCCCTGTAGATCGTCACCATAAACGTCATGAAAAAGTCACTAATAACTTGTTTTTCAAAAGTCTGTTATTGGCGAAAAATAGCGAAAAGAATATTGCGAAATTTTTGGTTTTTTAAATTTTGACAACGTGCACCGTGGTTTTTTTCTTGAAAAATAAAAGAATTTTTAAAAACGTATTATTAATTTAGTTAAGAAAATTAAGAGTTACACAAACACCCTGTATCTCACAAACGATTTACTTTTAGGTAAATTGCGTTAGATCAATGTATTTTGGCCATAGGAGTATATGGTAGCATTTTGTATGGACCTTTTAGAGACGCCCTGTATATTGTTGATAGAAAGTTTTCATATAAATACAAGGTGTTATTCAGTGCAACAGTAGAATACATTTAAGTATAGGACCCATGTTCGGGAAAAGTGTGACTACGGCACTACAGCCCTATTATACATGATATATTTACAACAATTGTTTAAAAGCTCAATTTCAATGTCAATGTTTAAAGATAACATTATTGAAGTTGCCAATTAATATTTTTATTATTTAATTTTCAGTTTTTCCTAATATATTAATTTATTTTATTTTTTCATTTAATAAATTTGTTGTGATTATATCATGTTCAAAAGGTAAAAATTAAATGCATTAAATTCTATTTAGGCAATTTATCGTTTTTGTAAATTTTAACACGTCTTAGGGCCGTAGTGCCGTAGTGACACTTTTCCGGACATGGGTCCCCATGCTCAAATGTTTTCTACTGTTGCCCTCAATACCCCCTTTAACTCTGATCCCATATTTCTGAAATACCCTATAAGGTTCTGCAAATTGCCTTCTAACCTGATACCAAAACCCAAGAAATATGTTATAAGACTCTTTTCTAAATGCCTTTAAAATCCTTATCTATAGAAGCAAAACAATCATACACTCATAACGTAATGAAAATAGCCTCATAAACCTGTCTGGACCTCCCTTATTCCTATCAATCTTTAATAATATGAACTGGCCGAGCGCAAGAGGAATTCTTAACATACGCCATAAATATCTTTTACTATTTCGAGTTTTTAAAATATTTAGATGAAATTACAGCCGCAACGAAAGGAAGACAAATTGTGGAGAAATACGTATAAGAGTTTTTGTAATTTATTAAATGAGGAACGTTAGGCTAGTTTTGCAAACTACAGGGATAAATCAAAAGAAACAAGACTTTTTATCATTATTATTATTTTTTGTTTATTAGGAGATTGAGAGGTTTTTTTATCTTATTTTTGTCTGTTGGCTTATTGTACAACCTTCCTTAACTACGGACGCTCCAAATAGAGGACATCACAAAAGTTACTTTTCATGGGCGAAAAAATGTGTTTGTGCGCTTGAATACCACTCTTCCTCGAGGTTGGACGCGCAGGCGCCAAACAGACTATCCGCATTAGTGGAAAGAATTTACGACGCCTTGTCTGGTTTTTTCGTTCGGAGTACGGTAACTAATAACCGTCACGGTTAGACCGCGGACGGGGGCACGGGGTGCCGGTGTTTGTATTCTACCATGGCTTTTAAGTGCGCATGTTCGCCCACCTTCGATTTGTTTACTGCGCGAGGTCCAAAAATCCAAAAATACTTCTTGCCACTGCGGATCTAAATGTGGGTTATCTGTGGCTGATGTATGCCAACGATCTATATGTTTATCGACTCGCGGGCGAAAAAGTTCACTTTTTCGCTCGTATTTTACTACCATTCAATGGAAAATCACCATTTGTGCATTTCTATAACTTTTGTGAAGATGGCGTTTAAAGATTTGCCTCATTAAATTCCTTGCCATTTACATATATAAGATATAAATTTAAAGGGGGTAAGGGTTAGTAAATCAATTTTTTTTGTCCTATCTTATTGTTAAACATTTAAAGAATATATCCTTAAAATTTTAAGTCGATCTCAGCAAAACTCTTGAAGTTATTGTTTAGTTTAGAACCCCGTTTAAAAAAAAATATATATAATCGCATTTTTTTTGCCTTTTGCCGCACTTAACAGTCGCGTGCGAAAAAGTGGCACTTTTAGCACAAGTTATAAAATATACCTTTTCTAACCATCTACTTATTATTGTATCCATTACTAAACTAGTATGGCTCTGATGGACATTATATTTTTTAAATTCTATGGGGAGATTTCTACTTAATAATCTTACTGCTAAGGTCATTTCTAAAAAAAATGAGTTACTGTCATGATAATATATCAAAATACAAGCATTCTGACTGGCTAAAATTTATAGAAATAAAAATTTTCTCCTACATATATCAGCATAACATTTGCCGAAAACGCCCATTTCATATTTCATTTGTCAGCGCCTATATTGTTCCAACTGAAAACTTTTGGACGCATGAACAAAACGTGAAATCTCCGGTACGATATCTCTCTTTTGTGTGTGGAGAATAGAATGATAATAAGGCCTTTTATCTAGCAGGATACGAGGTTTTAATTATGAATTTAACACTACTATTAGAGCATAATGGGTTTTAGTGACTGAGATTGTATAGTTTATCTTTTGTCATATCCTTCTGTTGGTAGTGCGAATTTGGGACAAGCTGATGTTTGACACCCAAAAATTAATTTATTATTTGTAATATTATTTACTTTTTGACGGGAAAAAATTTAAATTTTATTTGTGTTGACAGGTACTAAAATGTGACTTTTCATAAAATTACTGTTTTTCCGGATATATATACAGTATGTTTACGGATGAACTTTACATTAGGACAAATGGACCAAAAATTTAAATGTTTAAGTAAGTCATGTATGGCAACTGCTGTTGCTTCAAGATTCATATTAAGAAATTTATTTTATACAGGGACTCCAGAATCTACAAGAATGTTAAAATGGACCAAGGCAAAACTACCTTTTTTTAAATAATTCAGCAAAATCTCAAATAAAAAGGATTTTAAAATTGAATAAGGATCTTATATCCAAAATTTCATACAGTATACAATTTTTTTAGCATTATATTTTTTATTTGACATTTTGCTTAATTATTAAAATAAAGGCAGTTTTCTCTTGCTCCATTTTTGTACTTTTGTAGCTCCTGTATGTACAAAACAAACAAATTTTTTGACGTAAATCTTTAAGAAGCAAAAATTGTTGCCATACACTTAAATATTTAAATTTTTGGGTAAATACATTTGTTTTATTTTAAAGTCCATCCGTGGATATACTATATACATAGGTAAAGAAAGGTAGATATTTAATTTTTAGAGTATTTTATTATACAAAACTTGCCATTTTCTTTATATCAAAAGTAAAATCAGTCATTTTTCTTTTTATTTTTTTTTAAATAACTATTAAAACAATCATACTTTCCAAATTTTTAATTTAAAAACGTCAAATCACAAAATTACGTTAACAAATATTAAATAATTACTTTAAAGGTTTCCATAGCAACTCAGGTCTAATTGTCGCTATACACACAACAGACCACTAGTTTAAAACTTCAAATTTCACAATAATAATTTTGTAACTTTACCAAAGATTAATAATACATATGTAGTTTCCTACTCTTATTGTAATAATATTATGTGTATTCAACACCAAATGGTCGTTTTTTTCTGTCACAATATAAAATTATGTATTTTAACACTCGGTTTAAGACAACACAACCTCGAGCAAAAATCTAGAACTTTCTTTCCTTGTATAATAGATAACTATTTCTATAATAATAAAGGTTATGAAACGACATGTTTTAGAAATTTTATTCCTCAAAAGAAAAAAATTAGACCGTTTTGTTAGTGCTAAGAATACTATATTTAAGTAAGGTTTATATCTAGATTAACAAGTTTTACCTAAATTTGAAAGATTTTTAAAACTTCCAACACCCTATATCTTCAGAACGAAGAATTTGCGGACCCACGTTTGTATGTATTTTTTTTTCTAGAAATAGAACTTCAAACAAAAATACTAAAATATTTTTTTGCAAAAATTATAGGGCAGGCAAGGCAATATGCTCACATAAGTATATTTTATTAGAAAAAGTGCTCAAAATTACCTTTGGAAAAAGAAAATAAGTAATAATTTTTACTTTTCTCCGCTCATCCGACAACGCTTATTTGCGATATTATTTAGTTTATTATGATTATAAAGCAAAATACAAAATATACATACAGCCTTAGCTAAATTAAAAGGTTCACAGGCAATACGTGGAAAGAGATGGTCTGGCTCGTATAGAATACAAACAGGTAGAGATTAAATAAATAATTCTGGCATGAAAACAAGGCGACACACCGTACACTGCGTCGATATGTGGACAAAATTAATATTTTCATAACAGCTTAAATGTACAATTTGTGTAATAGTGTGTTAAATGTATAATAATATTTACAGTATTGCACTCTGCATTAGCAGATCTTTGTACATACCTTACTCAATTATTAATAACAGAACTATTTTAGTGAAATAACACTAATAAGATTTTTGTCCCGAAATCCCTATCTCTTAACGCACTCTGCATCGGTTTCGCTTTGTTGTTGTTTTACTAGCCTATACTACTAGCCTCCTTTGGATATAAATTCTTGAGTAGTTTTAAGCAAAAATGGTTTTATTTACTTTTTACGAATTCCCAACGGTTTTTGAATTACCTGGGTTTGAAATTTGAAGTTTAAGAGAAAATCTGATTTATTTTAATAAAAAACGTAATGACAGTGCAAATATTAAAGGTGCTTTATATAAACCTCCGCCCCGTGCAATATTCAATCCTTTGTCGCATCTCTCGTTTCGAGTTGTAGTTCCCTATATTATTTTTGATTTCATAAAACGCTGTACGAATCTTCTGGATACGTTGATCCTTATTATTAGGCCTTCCCATTGAATAGGTAAGTGTCTTCACATGTCCCCACATAAAGAAATCTAGCGGATTAAGATCCGGAGATCACGGTGACCAAGCGATGGGACCACCACGACCTATTCATTGATTTGGGTACTGTTCATTTAGGAAATCAGTGACGGCTCTTCCATAATGGGTTGAAGCACCGTCATGTAAAAAGAAATAAGACATGGTCCTTCTGATTTAAAAAGGAACGTTCTCAAGTCGTAGAGGCAGATCGTTTTCCAAAAACTCCGATATTTTTCGCTGTTCAAATTGTCTTCAAAAAAATGTGCTTTGATCACTTCAATATTAATTATTGCACACCCAAATAATTTACAAAACCCTTAGGAATTCGAAAAAGTAAGTGGAATCATTTTTGCTTAAAATTAGTAATAGAATTTATATCCCAAGTAGCTCGGATACCTTGGCGATCACCCTGTATACCTTTTTACTTAGCTGAACCTGTATTAGAGGTTGTAACGTGGTTTAAAAAAAAAACGCTAATAGGTTTATTTTTCTAAAAAATATTAATACTTTTTATGTTCGCGTGGAGGGTTTCATATTTATACCTTTGTAAGTTCATTCAGAATAAAATAAATTTTAAGCAATATTACTTCACTATAGAGATAACTTGGGTCTAACACCATGATAAGGGATGGCAAATTAAAAAAAAAACATCGATATATCGATATCCATAAATATCGTTTTGGCTAATATCGATTTTTGGATACAGTGTGTCTACGTAAGTTGGCGGCATATGGGAAACTTTTTATTATTAATTTTACGAAAAAAGTTATTCTTTATAAAATGTTCTCCATGGTCCAAAACCTAAAATGCAATCATCAGTTATCAAATTGTGTCAGTCATGTACGAGGTTTGGCCAAAAATGTAATTTTTGCTCATGAGTAAAGTACCTGTATTTATGCTAATATCGCAAATTGTTATAAAGAAAAGATGGTTAGACTTTAAAATTACTTTCAAATATGCAATTCGGTCCATTTCCAAAAAAAAAAATCTGCGGAAATCGAAAAAATTTAAGTTTTTACATTAGTGCATTGTACATTCTTCTTGTCTTGATAACAATTAATTTTAATACGTTTATTTAAAACTCTCCTATGACATTTATAATCATGAAATAGAGTGGACTAATGTTCAAACCTAAATTTTTCCATTATCGCAAAAAAAAATCCCTTTTTTTAAAAAACCAAATTGCACATTTAATAACTTTTAATTCTTAACATCCTTTTTTAAACCCAATTGCGATATTAGCAAAAATACAGATCATAGTGATAACTTATCTATTAACTATAGCTTTTATAAAACATAACCTTATAATTAAATATGCCAAAGAACACAAAAATAAGAAGTAAATAATCCAAATAAATCATACATCGACAATACCATCTTAAATGTGGATAAAAATTTATTAATTATAACTTTCATTTTTTTACATGATAAATACCATTTGAACCATTCAAAATCAAAATCAAAGTCAAAAATAATTTTATGTCATAATACAAAATCTTTTTGATAAAAAAATAGTTTACAATTTATAATTTACTATTTAAACTATATATATACATATATATATATATATATATATATATATATATATATATATATATATATATATATATATATATATATATATATATATATATATATATATATATATATATATATATATATATATGTATATATATATATATATATATATATATATATATATATATATATATATATATATATATATATACAGGGTGATTCACGGTCGATGGTAGGTTAGACGTTTATGGAAAACGGAACATGGAATTTTTCTGAAAATTTGGCATCTTACATTTTCTTACCTGTTCTATCGATCTAAAATATTTTCAGCATTGCGACGTTGCCGCTTTTATCAAAATGTCCAAGAAACTTTATTTTTTTAAATGGAACACCTCCTATATTAACAAGTTTTTATATTCGCCCTTTTATTATAATACTTTTTTGTTACTATTACCCTATACCTATCTCTATCGGTTTTCGAAATAAAAAATAATTTGTGTTAAATATGGTCGAAAACATGGCCCTAATTAAACTTAAGTAAATTAGTGCTCTCAATTCATGAAAAGTTGATGTTTTGGTGGTCGTTTATACAGACACGATGTATTTAATTTACACCGAGAAATCGACTCCATACCACACAGAGCGTGCTAAAATTACTATTATTTCCGTTATTCTTAAAAGGGGTCAAAAGATCATTTTTTCAAATGAAACCCCTGTATATTACTCAAGAAAATTAAAGATGAAGAAGAACGCTTTAAGATGACATATGTCCCTATACCTAAATCATCAAGTTTTCTTAATAAGCCGCTTTTTTGTGATTTTAGTCGTGACCGGCTAGTTAAGAAAAAATATCCTAAATTTAGGATATTTGTATATATATATATATATATATATATATATATATATACAGGGTGTCTCAAAAAAGTGTGACGTATCAAAGTTATATTTTTTAAATGGAACACCCTATATTTTATCACGGTTTTAGATTCTACATAAAAAAATAATTTAAGTTTGTTAATAGTACCAAGTGTCTAATTTTATTCGTTTTTGTGATATTTGATTTTTTTTAAATGCAGGGGTGCAATTAAATTAATTTTATTTTAACAATCCTTAAACTTTAAAATTTGTTACAAGATTAGGAAAAGTTTGCCTTATCATACATAGATCATATCGAAATCATAGATTATACAGGGTGATCAAAAAATAATTTCAATTTTTTAGAAAGTCAAATAGCAATATCTCTCTTATTTTAAACGGAACACCCTGTATTTTTTTACACCACATGATGACAAACTAAATGCTTTTTCAAATGGTGTATAGGTTGTCTATACCTATCTTTTATACTTTTTAAGTAAATTCCGTTTTAACACATTCCAAATGTCTATTTAAATTTAAGTAGGCTGTGATATAGCCAGAGGCGCACTTACATGTTTGCCGCCCGTAGGCTATTTTATTTTCGCCGCCCCTTTTCTTCTTTTTACCTTCAGAAATATTTTTGAAAAAAAAAAAAAAAAGGTCCTCACTTCCATTTCTTTTAATTATAGGTATAAAATTGAATTCCAAATCCAACAAAATTATTCATAAGACATAATCTGCCGCCTCCTAAAGAACATCTGCCGCCCCCTAAAAATGCCGCCATAGGCTTCAGCCTACTCAGCCTTTTGGTAAAGGCGCCACTGGATATAGCAATGCCTATTTACTAAGCCGTTATTGCAAAATGTAAATTTGTTGGAAAAAAGCGCAAAATTAAAAGATTTTGTATTATCTGCCACTATTTTTAAAATTCACAGAAAAAAAAATTCATTAGTTGCTTATAATGCTACTTCCATTAACACTTATTTCAGCTGAATGTGGTAATGATAAAACTTGTGTTTTTAAACAATCGTAATAACGCCTCTGGTCAGTTATGACGACATTCTGTGACCTATAACTCGTTTCTTTCATTATCCATAATCACTCTGTCAAATTTTTTAAAGCAACTATTAAGGTTATCAGATGGTTTCTCCTGGAATATTTTTTAGGATTAATTCTAGACTAAAGTAAACCATTTTTTCACATCCTACCAGTATTATATAATCTTGTTGTTGTAGAAGAAGGGTTTTTATTTAAAATCATCGAAATTTCTTTTAAACTGACTAAAACACTAGTAATCAATAAATGGTCGTTGTTATTTTCTTAAGAAAAATATTAATGGCTGCTATGTCACAGCCAACTTTAATTTAAATAAACATTTGGACCAAAAATTTGCAAAAACAGATTTTACTAAAAAGCACAAAAGATAGGTATAGATAACCTATACACCATTTGAAAGAGTATTTTATTTGTCATCATGTAACGTAAAAAAATACAGGGTGTTCCATTTAAAATAAGAGAGATATGGCTATTTGATTTTCTGAAAAATTGAAATTATTTTTTGATCACCCTGTACAATATTTGATCTTAATTTGACCTACGTATGATATGGCAGACTTTTTCTAATCTTGTTACACATTTTAAAGTTTAAAGTGTTAAAAGTGTTAAAGTAAAATCAATTTAATTTTACCTCTGCATTTTTCAAAAAAATCAAATATCACAAAAACGAATAAAATTAGACACTTAGTACTAAAAACAAACTTAAGTTACTTTTTAAAGTAGAATCTAAAACCGTCATAAAATATAGGGTGTTCCATTTAAAAAATATAACTTTGATACGTCACACTTTTTGAGACACCCTGTATAGACTAAAATAATTTTATACTGTGGTCTTATCCGGCTTGTATATGTACCAGTATTTAATTTTTTGAAAAACTCCACGATTATCCAGCTACAGACCGTATCGAATATGGTGGGCCACCCTGTATATATATATATATATATATATATATATATATACATATATATATATATATATGCTGGTATTATAGACAATCAACTAATAGGTCCCCCTATTTTGCCAGCAAGGCTAAATGAGGAAGGTTATTTGGCTTTTTTGCAGAACGACCTTACCAATTTATTAGATGATGTCCCTTTAGCCGTTATACGACAAATCTGGCTACTTCAAGATGGAGCACCTTGTCATAACGCGAGAATAGTCACGGAATATTTAAATGAAAATTTTAGAGATAGGTGGAGTGGACGCAGTGGACCTATTCGATGGCCTCCTCGGTCTCCCGACCTTAATCCATGCGATTTTTTTTGTGGGGAACTATGAAAGAGTTTGTTTATAGTGAACCAATTAACAGTTTAGAACAGTTGCGAAATCCTGTGGAACTAGCGGCTCAGCAAATAAGAAACAATAAAAACATTTTTGCGCGTGTGAGAAACAGTATGCAGCGGAAAATAAATGCATGTTTGGAATCAAACGGAGGGCATTTTGAACATATTCCGTATTGAAGGTAAATCGACCTTTATTTAAATATTTTTTTGTTACAATTTATTTTGATATAAGGCTTTTAATAATTTTTTAAAGTAAATTTATAAAAAAATAGAATATAATAACATTTTACCTTTTTATTCTATTATGTATTTATATCGTTTATTGGGTATAAAATAGGACGTTTGGCAACATCGTTAACAAAGAAGGTATTTTTACAAATTGTAAAAAGTTTGAATTAAACAAAAAAGTACTCAGTGTGTTCCATAACACCCTGTATATATATATATATATATATATATATATATATATATATATATATATTTTATTATTTACATTACTATTTTTCTGTTCCCTGGCACTTAGTTTTTCATATAAACATGTTAGCGGTAAGTTGTATATACGGCATAATAGTGAAATTTAGCTTGATACTTTAGTTTCTCTTTCTAATTTTACTGTACAGGGTATTCCATTTAAGGGAATAAATGTCATATTTTTTAACTTGCCCCATATTTTTTAATAAATTTAATATAGCCAATCGATGTATTTTAGCTCTGGGAATTTGAAAATTGGATTAAAAAACAATTGCATGAAAAACAAAAGAATTACGCTATCAATGTTGCATTTTTTCAATGAAACACAATATTTATAGTTTTATTTTTGAATTCTTTGCTCAACTCTTAGTATTTTTTATTAAAAGTACTATGTATCTGTCAGGTCACATCCCGGATTATGTCACGGAAATTCTTAGTTTGGGACCAAATTTTGCTATGCCGTTCAAAAATCCCACCGACATACCAATACCTGACATTATTACCAGTATTGAAGTATCAATCACAAATTTACAATCAAGTGCAAAAGACGACATTCGATCAAGGTGCTGCAATTTAATAACTAATCATAAAAACAAAGCTACCCAAACCAAGAAAAAAACCACGCAAACTACCTTATGTCACAAATTAAAAAAACAAAAAAATATTTATAAAAAATAATCCAGACTTAAAAATCTTAATACCTGATAAGTCAAACACAACAGTAATAATGAAATCTACTGAGTACGATAAAAAAATAAATGACCTTTTACAAGACAACACAACATATAAAATCATTAGGAATGACCCCACTAATGTTTTCCAAAAGGCAAGTAATGACATAATCTCACACTGGGAAAATAAAACCTATATATCACCTGCTACAGCTAAAAACCTGAAAATCCACAATGCGATTCCACCAAGATTATACGGTTTACCCAAACTACACAAAAACGGCATACCACTTAGACCAATCGTATCATGTACACAATCACCTTTTGAAAAACTTTCAGAATATCTCAAAAATATTCTTAATAACGTAATAAACCAAAATCAGTATTATATAAAAGACTCATGGCACTTTAAAGAAAAAATCAAATCAATCAGTCTTCCCGAAAATCATTTACTCATATCTTTAGATGTTGTTTCACTATACACAAACATTCCTATAACCCTGGCCAAAGACATTATTAAAAAAAAAGTGGGATCAAATAAAATTACACACAGATATTCCCCTAAAAGACTTCTTAGAAGCCGTCGAAAAACATTAAATTCAACCTATTTCTTATATAACGGCAAGTATTACAAACAAATTGACGGATGTGCTATGGGGTCCTCTATCTCAAGTGTAGTAGCACAGCTAGTCCTTGAAGATCTTGAGGAAACAATTATAAATACAAAATTAGACTTTCACCTGCCATTCTTCTTTCGTTATGTCGACGACTGCATAACATCGGCTCCACAAGACAAGTTAGACAACCTCCTCAAAACTTTTAACAGTTACCACAATAAATTACAGTTTACAATGGAAGTGGAAAAATACAAAAAAATTAACTTCCTTGATCTAACGTTGCACAACAAAGACAAAAAAATAGAAACAGAATGGTACACCAAAGAAACCTGGTCAGCCAGGTATTTAAATTTTAAGTCCCAACATCCCTTATCCCAAAAAAGTCAGTTATCATAGGCCTTGCTGATAGGGCAATAAAGTTGAGTGATCCTAATTTTAGAAACAAGGCAATCGAAAAAGCCAAAAACGCCTTAAGATTAAATGATTACCCAGAACATCTAATAAACTCTATTTTTAAAAGACGGATTTATCAATTTTATAATAGTATGCAAAAACAACAAAAAAATAGTGCCAAAACAACACATTATCTTTCATTACCTTACGTACCACAATTATCTGAAAATATTCAAAAACTATTCAAAAAAGAAAATATTACAGTAGCTCACAAGGGACACAATCTTTTAAAACAAAATTTCAGTTATCTAAAAGACAAAATAGACAAAAATAAGAAAAGTAATATAATTTATGAGATCCCGTGTAAAAACTGCCAAAATGTGTACATTGGACAAACTAGCCAGTATTTGAAAAATAGACTCAATGCTCACAAATACGACAAAAAAAACAAAACAGCTCTTACAAATCACACACAAGAACAAAACCATTCATTTGATTTCAATAACACAAAAATTCTAAAAACTGAAAGTAATCCAAAAAAAGAGAATTTCAGGAAATGATATGTATTCAAAAGCGTAAAAACACGGTAAACGCAAAAACGGACACAAAAAATTTAAGCAAATTATACTACAATCTGCTCAGTTGATTTCTAACATATTACATAACTATATATTTATAAAAAAATAATAAAAACGTCTTTAAGAACAATTTAAATCAACAAAACTACTTAAAACTAAAAATACTGCCACCTTTTAATAATAACATCAAATTGATACTCTAGCATGAGAACAACCTAAAAAATCTCCGAAATTTTATGCGGTGGATAAACATACATTTTTTAATATACCATAGATGTCGCTTTCATTCCCTTTAATAATTTAAATTTATAAATAAAACAAAAATAATAGTCATAACGGCTGCTGCCCTTTATTATTAAATTTTAAAATTGTGTCGCTATGTGTGTAATATATGTATACTAAAATCCTTTATGTGATCGTCAAAAAATGTTGTGTTTATGTTAAATTTTAACACTGACTGGACATGGAAATTTCTATCTAATAAGGTAACTATATTCATTTTTGTAATTAGTCACAGCCCTATTGTGCTTTTTTTCTGTTTGTATTTCCAGTTCTGATGAAGGCTTCATACAGAGAGCCGAAACGTTAAAATTAAAATAGTATTTTATATACAGAAAATTTTGTTTTATCTGGCCTTTAATCCCAAGAATATTAAATAATAAAACTATATATATATATATATATATATATATATATATATATATATATATATATATATATATATATATATACAGGGTGTTATGGAAATACTTTAATATATTGAAATGGGTGACTCCTGGGACAGTGTAGAGACACACTGAGTACTTTTTTTGTTTAATTCAAACTTTTTTACAATTTGTAAAAATACCTTCTTTTCACCTATCTGCTACGTCCCTGGTTTCGTAAACACTATAAACACCGTCCCCGTTCGTTAGTAACAGACAGTAGACGACTTTGTTTGCAATGTTGCCCAACGTCCTATTTTATACCCAATAAACGATATAAATACATAATAGAATAAAAAGGTAAAATGTTATTATATTCTATTTTTTTATAAATTTACTTTAAAAAATTATTAAAAGCCCTATATCAAAATAAATTGTAACAAAAAATATTTAAATAAAGGTCGATTTACCTTCAATACGTCAAAACGCCCTCCGTTTGATTCCAAACGTGCATTTATTTTCCGCTGCATACTGTTTCTCACACGCGCAAAAATGTTTTCATTGTTTCTTATTTGCTGATTAAACACACCATCGCGAGTAAAACCAGCCTCATCGGTAAACAACACATTGCGAATCCAGTTTGGTTCATTAGCAGTTTTTTGCAAAAACCACCGACAGTAATTTCTACGCAAGGCGTAGTCTTCTGGTTTTAACGCCATAACACAAAACCATGTCGGTCAACTCGACTGAATTTCGTTGCATTTTACGTAAATTAAAACAAGATGCAAAACTTAATAAACGCACAATTTGGTAAATTCTTCGCAATATTATTTAAAACGCAAACCAGGGCAAGCGAATTTCGTCTTTCTGTAACCTTGCATAAGGAAGCCTTCTTATTGGTCAGTTAAATCATGCAACAACAACACGAATTTGTGATGTTCAGCTGTACAATTGTACTACATCTAGTACATTTAGTATATTTAGTTTTTTTATGTTTATGGCAGTCCATATTAGTAGCACAAAAGCTAAGTACTAAGTACCGTGGGTGCCAGGTTTTTAGATGTTAAACCCATTTAACGACTGAATAATGTTATCCAGAGGGCACCACCATTTTATCGTAGATTTCAAAGCACAAAATAGAGGACAATAATATACCGGCATAAAAAAAGTTAACCAATTTTTATTATCTACTTATGAGCGGCGTAGGCGTTACATTAAATAATAACCTTAAATAACATTTAGAGCTACAACAGCTTTTAGAAGGCTAGGATTTTTTTCTTGGCTGGAAAGTACTTTTATTTTCACGAGTACACTCTTTACACTTTCACCATAAACTTCCCTTCTCTTCCGTACCAATGAGATGTACAGTAATATAGCAACACAAAGTAATTGTTTCATGCATTTTGTAACCGTACATCTGAAGAAGCCCCAAAATGTCCACTTCGGCTCCTTTATCCCTAAGGTATGTTAAATATGCCGTCTACTTTTTATACCCACAATAATAAGTTCCTAGACATGAAGCTTTTATGAATTATCACAAGAAAAAACAAACCCTGCATTTTGTAGTAAAAAATTTTGATTAAAAACCTAATTAAATTGAAATCACCTAGCTTAACCAAAAGAATTCGCTGTAAGTATCATTTTATCGCCCATAATCAGAACACCATGAGACAAAGAAAAAGGTTTAAAAAGAATTTAACTTACAAGTTTCAGTAAATTGATAAACCCAGTTACGTGCAAACTGCAAAAATGTTAGAATAAATTGCAATCAATTTCTTGCAAAAACATCTAAACTGTAAAAACACCTGTGTTTGTGGCGCTGATCACGGATCTGAAAAAATTTTTAGTCGGAAACATTTGTTTCCGAGATATCCATCATTAAAGTTGGCATTTGAACTAACCTCATTTTCACTTTATTCCCCCTTCTTTTGGCATACAATTCTTGATTTTAGGTTAAAGTGGTACACAATATTTGATTTTCACCTTTTAAAACCTCATTCTTCTACGTATTTTACACTTTTTTGAATTAAATTGCATAGCTTCGCTTTCAATCGTTTTTAATCGTAGCAGAATATGGTGGAGGCGATGGAGCAGTGAATGAACGGTTGCAACGTTTTTAAAGGGACCCTTCCCAATTTATTTGGGCAGAAGAAGGGGGAATAATGGTGAAAATAAGGTTAGTTTAAATGCCAACTTTGATGATGATTATCTCGGAAACCAAACATTTCCGACTAAAATTTCTTTCAGATTCGTGATCAGCGCCCCAAAAAACCCAACATACCAAATTTGGTTAAAATCGGAGTTGCGGACGCTTTCTGTACAATTCCGTAGTTTTTTTGTACATTTGTCTCATAGGGAATAATCTTTTGTACTCTTTTCTCGTGTAAACCAGCTGTCGTCTGTCGGCTATTAATTTTGATGAAAGAAAAGCGAAAAGTAACAAAAACTTTATTTAAAAACGCAGTAAAATTTGTTTTAATAGTGTTTTGCAATAAAAATACCGTTTTGTGTATTTTAATTCAATTCTTTGTGCGCATACGTGTCGCGTCGCAGTGTTTAAAAAGTTTGTATAGTAATTAACCACCTAAAAGTGTACTTGATTTGTGGAAAAAGTAATCTTTACATTCATTATACGCTGGAACAACCTAGTAGCGTAATAAAGGATAATTTGTGTAATCATGTAAGTTTTTCGTTTGATCGAATTGAAACAGCAAAACCCATAGATAAACTGGTAAAGAACAAAATAAATTTGGCAACTTTTCTCAAGCTCGTTGACGTAACCACGTGTTATAACTGCTTTCAGCTGTTTTTGACAGCGACAGAAGGTAAACATATGTATTTAAAGGGATTTAAAGAGCTGGTCAGTAGCGGGTTTGCTTTTTAATCGTAAAATTTTGGGGTTCATTATCACTGTTATTTATGGTGGTCCGCCATTTTTAATAATTTTTATTCAATTTATTTTTACACAAGGATTTTGGGGTTTAAATATATTAAAGTATTTCCATAACACCCTGTATATATATATATATATATATATATATATATATATATATATATATATATATATATATCCTGAAATATGGAATTATATCATAATGTTTACATTAAAAGCAGCAATAAAAAAACATAATTTAGGTGTAATGTTTTGCTTTAAAGCTATTTAGTTAATAAGTATTATTTCTAATATAAATTACTTATTTTTCCTGTATTTTTTTATTACCCTAACCGAATTTAAATAAAAAAGTTAAGTATAAATCATAAGGTGTCGGTACCTACAGCTCATTTTTTTTATAAAAAATATGTATCTGTTGTTACCTACTAAGACGTTTGTAATATTTTTTTATTTGACATTACTTGTAACAATTTAAATTTTGTTTTTTATAAGATAAAAAAATAAATGTTTGTTTTATCTCCTGTATTTTTTCATTATCCTAACCAATTTGAAATAAAATAAAATTTGTAAATAATAAGGTGCGGTACTGGTAATTTTTTTATATAAATAAATATTTATCTTTTGTACTTTTAGTAATTTAAATACAATTCTCATTTTGTTTTTACGATAAAAAAAAACCTATTTTTGAATGTTTTTGCAATATCTTCCTAATGTCTGTTTAAAAGTGGTGGACAATGATTCTTCATAAGATGAGTGATACTAAAAGTTTTTTTAAAAATCTTTATTTAAACTATTTACACAATGTTTCGGGCAGTCGTATCTATGTCCGTTTTTAAGTGAAAACTAAACAACTGTGTAATTAAACGTAGTTTATACTTGAAAACGGACAGAGGTAGAAAAACTTTGTATGAGTAATAAAATAAAGACAATGGACGTCCTAAATTCTTCTAGTATCACTTATGTTCCTAATGGTTGACTTTTGACCCAAGGTTTATCCAACAATCCACCCTCTATTTTAATAAAGAACTTTTTAAACAATTAAAGTGTTACACTATAATCCCGACGGTGGTCATTTTTTTAATATTACTGGATTACAATATTAAAAAACGATTTAATATATTACATTTAATTAAATCGCGTAATTACCTTAAAATTAAACGTCAAAAGCATAATTAAAGATAATTTATTTAAACGTAATATTTTTAACATACTTACACTATTGCGGCAATCACATCCTAGATATCGCGCTGCAGCGCCTTGAAGACAAGTCGAAAACGCCCGAAAGCCAAGTGGCAGATTATAACTAACAAACAAATCGTTTTGTCAGAAAGAAAATGTAACCTCCCTCTAACCCCGTCAGCTTAAGAAACATAGCGAAAACCAGTTAATTCAAGAATAAATTGTTGCAACGTCCATCCTAAACGCCAGATTTAGTCCCCACTGACTTTGGATCTCCAATGGAATCAATGGAATCAAATTTTTATACATCCTGTAGTATGTCAATATCTCCAGACAAAGACATTGATTAAATTGACGAATAAAACCAAATTACCATTTCTTTTGAACGAAAGTCGGCGAACCCCCGGCGGAATTGTACGCCTTTTTTCTGGAATTTCGACGACGAGCTTCCTATTTCGTTTTTGGACCGCCTTCGGCATAAAAATCCTAATTTGGCCCGAAAACGGTGCTAGTCTGTCCCGCTTATCGATTAGTCTCGTCTGCGCCTTTTTACGCGGTTGTCAAATTTTAAGATATTTCATTGAATTATTTTAAACTTTAACAAAAATATTATTAAATATGAAAAAAGTTATAAAGAGATATTTTTTACAAACAAAAACAATAAAACCACTATTTAACAGAAAAAATTATTTAGAACGGGTTTTCGCGCGATCTTTCATTTTATTTATCTTCATTCTTTGGATGAAATTTGCAATGGTACTAAAACTAAACTAAAAGTTACTAAAAGGTGCATTTGTGACCCTGTATTTGAAACTAAGAGAATATTTAAGATTTTTTTTAGTTTCTTCCGAATGATCGCTGCTACATTCAATGAAATGTATTAAAAAAATCAAATAACTTTTCCATAGAGGTTTGATTTTTGTAATTTTTATTCAAAATGTTCAAATGTGCTTTTTCCCAACTGAAATTATTAATAATTGAATATTGTCTCCATACCAGCCACGTGCGTGTTGTTAACTAAAAGAAACGGTTTCTATGCATATCCCGCACAACAAACGTCCGGCATATCATGTGAAAAGTACATTCAGTAGCTTTCCGTTTAATCCATGCGTTTCTACGTCCGGCGTGCGGGGCAGGCATAAGACCGCGCTGTAAATTTCATACCAACTGTCAAAATATGCAAAGCGTCTGCATCTGAAAGGGTACTTTTCTTTCTTTCTTAAAATAAACTACTCTTTATTAATGTCGCTAATCTCAACCATTTTAAAAAACCAGAGTTGGGTCGAATACTGAAATTCGGTATTCGAATACGAATACTAATACCATAAAGAAAAAGTATTCGAATACTAAATATATTCGAATACCAAGAAAAAAGTATTCGAATACTCAGTATTATACTAAACGATAAAAAAATTTGAAATGCAAAAAAAGGTCTTTTCGAAACAAATTTAAAAAGCAACAACTCTCTCACTTCTTTTATTTTTTTACGTTTTTTTGTAAGAAAAATTCAGTGGCATACTTTTTTTCTTAAAAGTATTTGCAGTGAATCCCTCACGGACCACACTGACAAAAATTGCTTTTTTGTTCTACAAAATATATTATTTAAAGCATAGAAGACGTCTTCCAAATTTCCCACAAATATCTAAATTGATAAAAAAGTAATTTTAAAAAAACTACCGATTTTCCTAAATTTTAACACCTTGTAGTTCGAAAAGTAGAACGTTTAGAATATGGTATGTTCATATAAAGTGTTTTCTTATTTTTTGTTAAAGAATCACCCCTTAAAGTTTGTCGGTAAAGTTAGTGGATACCCTGTATAAATACCATTTATATTGTTTAAGAAATACAAATAAATATTTCTCCTTCTAAGAGCTTTGGATTTAAAATAACATAAAAGTTATTAAATTAAAAATTACCAAAATCGGATCTTTTTCTGAGGACTTTCAGCGATAACCTGACCTATTTTTAAAATTTAAATGGCGCTGACTGGTTTGTAATTTCTCTACGAACAGGCCTAAAACATGTTTTAAGTTAAGATGAGGGAGAAATAACGCAATATTAATAAAAATAATCAAATAGTAATTATTTAAAATTAGAATGTGAAAACAGGATTTAAATATCAGTATTTGAATGCCGGTATTCGAATATCAGTGTTTAATTACCGGTATTCGAATACCAGTATTCGAAAACTGGTATTCAAATATCAGTATTTAAATACCGGTATTCGAATACCAGTATTCGAATACTGGTATTCGAATACCAGGACTTGAATACCAGAATATTCAAAAACGATATTCAGAATCCAGAATACCGAATACTGACCAAAAGAGTATTCTGTCGAATACCGAATACCAAAAAATAGATCTATTCGAATAGTATTCGAATACGGGCGAAATCTATTCTGAAATCTATTCAGAATACCGAGTATTCGAATACTACCCAACTCTGTAAAAAGCCTCACTTTATTACATGTATTGATGTATTTTAATAAAAAATATTTATTTATAATATTTGTTTAACCTTTAACCAGCCTAACACTACCAGTTACTTACAACACTTCTTTTAATAGTAATTTAAGAAATCTTTAATAGGCACACACATAAAGTGACCACACGTCCCAAATTTGGCGGGACAGTCCCAATTTTTGGAAAAGTCCCGATTGTGGTTGGACTGCGTGTAAAGATGGTTATTTTTTTGTTTGGTTGCGGCGTTGAGGACCTTTTTTTTGCTCTTTTAAAAAATTTAGGACTTAAATAATAACTTTTGTAGAAACATTGAAACATTTGAAAGGTAAGGAAACCTCTTTTTTTCGGGAAAATCAAAAAAACTACATCTTATTTCACTTGTCCCGATTATTAACTTTACATACACACGGTAAGGCATGTCTTCGTGCATACCAGAAGGTAGGCTCGAAGTCTGCGAGTTACCATGAATAATTTGCGTAGGAACGCGCTGTTCACCAGTCAGTTCAGTATACACACGTTCGCACTTCTTACTTGCGCTCCCATTCAGTTTAGGCAAAGAATAGTAGGCTGCAAGGCCTAACTGACCGTGCGTATTCCCATTTATTTAGTATTACATATCTTTGAAAATAATTTAATAATTATATTTGAATAATTTGTGTCCATTTGAGCTCTTTGGGAGCCAACATCTTCTAAAAAGAGGTCGATACGAAAAAAGTGTTTATGTACTATTTTTTACGATTTTTTTCTAACCCGAATATTTTTCACATTTTCCAGGACACTCTGTATAAATATTAAATCAACAACACTGTCGTGCAATACCAAACGAAAACTTAGAAACAACCTGTGTTTTCTAGTTTATATTTTCTGTATATTGCAAAAATATATTTTATTTGAACTATATTTGCATGTTATACGAAGCATGAATCATACGGGATTGAAGAGAGATTTCCATTTTGGTGGAAAGAAAAAATAAACAAAAAAGAACGAGCATTGTCGACACAAAATTGAAAAAGTTGAAAGGATGAAACACATTTTAAACATGCCAAAAAAACGATATACCGGGTGGTGCGTCGCCGAGCGGAACATAGGAAATTCCATGTAAATTTTAAGGGGGTGAATTATTGGCTCCCCTGTACCCTTGTGCCAAGTTTCAAAAAATTTTAATACACGAATCTTGAATTATTGAATTAGATGTAATTGCAAAATTATCTAATTTTTAATTCAGGTGAAACCAAAAACCCACCTGTAAATTATTTTATACCGGGTGTCCTATTAAAAAAAGGTTTACTCCTTCATTTTTTGTTTAAATTTTGATGTTCATTTGTTTGTAAACCCTGTACAGACTGTCCACGGATGGGGTTTACCAGAGGACAAATGGACCAAAAATTTCATTTTTTAAACATAAGTCTTTTTTATTTTATTTTGTGCTTGTATAATAGAATTCACGAGGGGAAAATGTTGATGTTGTATACAGGGTGCGCAAAAATTTAAAGAAACATGATTTTTCTTCAAGAGTAAACTACCTTTATTTTGTTCCATTTAAAAAAGCAAATTTAAAAGTATTTCCGGTTAAACCAGGTGTACCACATAAAAACTGAAACCTCAGAAATCTGCATCCTATCCAGCTATACAGCGTTAGTAAAAAAAAATCGGAACGTTGGATTATCCCAGCAACCGTCAAATATAAATAAACCAAATTTTGTGCAAAGGAGTAACTGAACATGAAGAATTAAAAATATATATTTTCGAGGTTGCGAAGTTTATAGTTTTCTCTCTAGGCTAGAGAATTTTAAAATTTTAAATGGAATACCCCAATTTTTATTATTCTAATCAATAACCTGTATCAACTTTATAATACCCTGATATTATGGTGTTTTTACTTTGGTCAGTTTCGAAGATATGGCATCATGCTTCTTTTAACTATGTACTAGGTATGGTTCATTATCTCAATAACGATCCAACCGAAATTTATCAAAATTAGTACAGGGGAGTAGCTGGACATTCTAAATTTAAAAATAGCATTTTTGCGATGTTTTCAAGATTCTTAAAAAAGTTAAGGAAAGGAAATAAGAAAATTTAATTATGAAACATCGCAAATACAATTTCCGAATTAAGAATGACCAGTTACTCTCCTGTACTAATTTTGACGAATTTCGGTTGGATGGTTTTTGAGATAATTGACCATACTTAGTACATAGTTAAAAGAAGCATGATGCTATCAGAATAAAGTTGATACAGGCAATTGATTACAATAATAAAAACCCCAATTTCTACCACGTCTAAAATTTTAACACAAAGCAAATAATTCCCGCTTGCATTCCATCCGAGCCCATTCACTCAAAATTACGCCTTAACAAATCCCTAATTTCTAAACCATGTTTTAAATTTTAAATGGTAAAGAAACTGCACTTAAAACTTTAAACTAAACAGCTTTTCAACTTCTCTTTGTGTATTTTTCCCTGATTAAGCCTCTTACAAACTCCATCCGAATGCTTTGTATGGTTCTCAGCTGGAAGAAAATTTTAAAACCGGTATAGTGCCAAAAAGGTTTTAAATTTCCGTTCTTTGGTGAAAGCGTGTTAAAAATTTTCAGAACTGGATCTTAGCAAATTTTGTTCGGTTAAAAAAGCGTGTTTCGACTATGTATTGTATATTTCTGCACTTTCGTTGCTTACATATATAGCATCTTACTCACTCAGATTACTAAATCATCATGTTTATCGCGTAAGACCAAAATACTTTTACATCTTAGGCACGATCACAAAAATCAAATATCTACGACTTTTTACTCTTTTATTTATGTTGGCGGATATCAGATCAGTTTCAACAAAAGAGGGTTATCAATTCGCCAGGTATGTTTTTTTGTATGTTACGCAATTAACTCAACAATTGTGGACCAATTAAAAAAACATTTTGAGACCTATTGTTTTCTCTCTGTAACGTTTTAAACCAATCAAATTACACGTCATTGTGTAGTCTTTGAACAAGTACTGGTAGTGTTTTTTAGTGTATGTTTACCGTTTTAATAGTAGTAATAACAAATTAGAAAGCAAAAATCAACTACAAAGCCAAAAATAAAGACTTTTACAAAAACTTTAAAAAAATAAATAAAGTCACAAACTTTAAAATAATAAAAAATAATAAAAAATGAAGTCATTTGCGCTAAACTACTAAATATTAATAACCAAATAAGCAAAAGCTTTTTATACTTAAGTCAAATTTTCTTGCTAACCGTATTCGTCTCACTGGTTCAAACCGTATTTGATAATGACAATATAAATATGCACAGCCCAATAAACTTTTAGGTTATTATTATGATTTTTATTTTTTATGATAAATATGTGCTTTTGTTAACACCAAATATAAACATTTTTCACTTGCCGTGTACAGCCACGTAAAAAGTTAACAAAAAATGACCGAAACAAAGTTTTTAATGAGTACGATGCATACGCCCGCCCGACAAAGATATCTATATTGTTTTTAAACCATTCTCCGGGATGTGTTCAAACACAGTTAAATACGCGACGTACATGACGTCACCGTTTAACAAGAAAATGTAATGTTTTTAAAATGTTTTAAACCGTATTAACAACAAAAAATGGCTTTAAATACCATATGGTAGGAGAGCCTAAGAGGGGATTTCGGGATTTACTACAGCCCCGCAGATGAATATACCGGAGTATACCTTGTACCGGTTAAGTACCTCCACCAAATATGAGCCCCGTATACAGGGCCGATCATAAAAAACAAAAATATATCCATCAGAAATTGTCGAGCGCGTCAGATTAAGATAGGGTAAGTTAATTACATACCAAAAACAGTGTATCTTCCACTAATCTGACAATTTGAGAGTGACGTAAAGGAAAAAGTGGGCTACAAAGGGTAACGTCGGATAAACAGTTTTGAGCGTAGCAGTCTTTTTATTTTGAAGAAAATACTTGAGGGATAACGAAACATATATAATCCGATACAACCCGAACGATTTCCACAAGCCGAAATAATATTAGTTTTTTTTGACATATTTAAAAGTCTATTGCCACTTCCCCCACCGATGAAAAGGGATGCATTATATATCATTTTTTCTTCTTATCGTCTAAGCTTTGCAACCCAATAGGTCTCTATGACGCTTGAGTAAATTCCCATTTAGCATCGTGGGCTCCCCTACTAATATAAATTAATTATTAATTTTTTTATCTTTTTAGTTAGTTATATTTATGTTTTTTGAAGTCGGTTTAATTTTTTTCGTATATTTTTTTTAAGAGGTGGAAGAAAAGATCAGGAGAAGCTAATCTGGTAAAAATGATATTGCAACGATTTGGTTACCAGGTTTAAAATAATTTACAAACTAAATTTGTTTTGCATTCAGAAAAAACTGATATTATCGTCTTTTTAGGCAATTTCTAGATCTTTACCCGCTCTAGAGCTAAAATATTGGGTTCACACCAGTCCTTACCCTTCTATTTTGATTTTGGGTGGACTCAAGTTTCACTCATAATAATAAAATTATTTTTATTAGCTCTAAGCCATATCAGGTTTTGCTTAATATGGGGTCCTGACTACGCAAATTGTTGTAGAAGAGGTCCGCGAATTCCCAACCGGCATGTAACGCCGTGCACCCTCCTAAGTTCTTAACGCAAACTCTCTTGTTTTTAAGCCTTTGGTGGTCTAAAACTGTTTCAATAGAGACATTTTGCACCCCTTATTTTGCAATTCCGTTGTGGTTAACGTTATTCTGAGACTGCGCAGTAACGCAAACATGATCCGTTATCGTTATTAACCATACCGGACTCCTTTAATTACGGATGAATACCGAAGAGCTTATCGTTATCGTTATTGTTACTGCGTGGTTGCCGGATTGTAGAAATTTTAATATCAATTATTTAAAAGGTTAAAATTTTATTGCCGTATTAATTAAACTATCATTTATACAAAGGCTCTAATTAGCGAAAAATCTATAGCAGTAATAAAAATCAAATAGTGATAAGAAATTCAAACGGACTTGCACTTTTACGGATATTCTAAATCAGTAATTAATTTAGATGTTACAATCTGGCACTCTTGCTTTTTATTCTACTACCAAACTTAACCTTACTTTTTGTGTTTTGCTTATACTGTATTGTTTGCATCTACTTTAAAAAACGAAATAAACAGAAGTGTTTGCATATATTTAAATATCAATTTATATAACTAACCAGAACTAACCAGAATATATGTGTGTTAAATGTTATAATAAGTTACCAACACCAATTAAAAAAATAACGAGCCAAAGGGCATTTAAAATTGAAATTAAAAAATTGTTTATCAACTTAGAGCCTTACTGCATGGATGATTATTTTAATATGTAAGCTATTATAGACTTTTGTGTAATTAATTTATTAGTTTTTGTGACGTCATTTCATTTTTTGTAACTAGACCAAATTATGAAATAAAGATTATTATTATTATCTTATGAAGAATAAAAGTAAATACTGATTTTTCGTTAACTTTAAAATCGGTGAACCACAGGCAAAAATAAGGTTATGTGTCGAAAGCGCAGACGCAAGATAAATTTCTTAAAAGAGGCTGCAAAATCTCTGTCTTAAACTGCTGCCGTAATCGTTATGTTTAATAACGATAACCATAAGGAAGCCAAAAAACGCCTGTTATTTTAAGAGGTGCACAATGTCTTTAATGTCAAGTTGCTTAAGTGAGCTGGGCTTCCCGGACCTCCCCTACAACTGAAGTAGATTCGACTATCGAAATTACAATCGCATAATCTGTGGTGTTGTCGTTCACCAAGTTATACGACAAACCGGATGTGATTGTAAATTGAAAACTAATGACATATTGAAAAAAATGTCAAACTGTACCATTATTTTATCATGTAGAATCATTGCTTTAAGATTTGTGATCAATTTTTGAGCCACCCCGTATAATATTTCATACGATATTAATGTTCTGTAGGCAAATTAAACGAATATAACAGATGTTCAAGAAATGCTAGTCGTGCTGTCGCCTTTATGTGCGAAAGTCAAAAAGAAGATGTTTAGACTTAAAATTAACTTAAGCAGTGGCGTACCTTAATTTTTTTTCATTTCTTTTTTCTAAGAAACGAAAGCTGCTCATATGGGTCATTGCCTGCACAATCCAGGGATGATATTTCGTCAGTTCTAGTTAGGACCATTGGTAATTTTAAATACAAATACATTAACAAAAAGCCACTCACATGTTTGTAACAAAGTAGTACACTGGGTACTAAGCTAAAAATATGTCAAAATTTGCAGCTCTAATATAAACGCATCCAATATGTTGGTAAAGGGTAACGCTACTAAAGTTAGAGGCAGAGGCCATAATAGTACAAGAGCCCCTAAGGAAAATACCTACGTTATTTTGTAAAAGCTGAAAGTTTCTCAGCGCATGCTCCCGACATAAGTAGAAGCGATGGAAGACTATAAAGTCAGACTCATGGTGGCTTTGGTTGGTACCAAAGGTTAATAAATTAAAACGTTACCTTTATTATTTTGTAAAAGCTGAATTTTGAATATGTTACTTGGGTACATATTAGAAGATATTTCCATAGCCGCCAGACAGTTGTGACAGTTCCAACCCCTCGGCAGACAAACATTTTTGGGTGGCTCAAAAGTCCAAGGAAGTTGAATATTTCTTTTATTTAACAAGATATGACAAAAAGTTTTATAAGAGTTGTAGGGTTTTCAAATAGGAAGGTCCTTAAAATATTTTGATTTTTACAAAGTGTTAATTAAATGCACAGAAATGTTTAAAAATACTGTACTTTGAAATACTATAAAAAACTATAAAAGTGCTATTTTAACTGCGAAGAAACTGGCTAAAAAACTAGATATCGAACCTGCGTTTAAAAACAAGAATTTGTCGTGTTAAGTGTCAACCTGGTGAAACTGCCTGCGATAAGCCCATAACTTCTCCGATAAAACAATTTAAGGGTAAATTTTTCAACTGTCTTTTAGACGCTACATTAACTTTCGTCAATTAAAGATTTGAACAGAAAAATACGAACTTATCAAACTCTGGTGATCTCTTCAAGCTGTATCTCAATCCAGAGTGGCTTTACAGTGACGCAAACAGAGCGCTCCCGAATAGCTCAGGAGCATTTCGTTCTACTTTATGGCGTTCCAGTGACGGAAAGTGTTATGCACCTGAGCTACTCCGTTTTTCTTTCCCCTTACCCCTCATGCACCAACCCCTCTTTTGGTTTTTGTGCTTCAAACGTGTTTTATTTCTAAATAAAATTTGTTATTTTATTACAACTTTTGCCTTTTTCGCATGGGTTTGAATTGCATTTAAGGGGCGCCGCAGAAATCTCACCCAGGGCACCGATAGTGCCAAAATCGGCACTGTATGGACGACACTGGCATTGAAACAGCTTAAAAATAAATTCAAGTGAACCTAAGTCACGAAACGTTAGGATAGGTTGACAAGTACGAGCCATCAGGGTGCTCTTTAAATAGCTCTCTTATTTATATCTCCAAAAGATGCACTAAAACGACGTTTAAACTTCTCAGAATGTTTACTAACTCAGCTATTATGGGCCGTGAGGGAATAACTTTACATTTGTTGAGATATTTATGTACTAAATTGTGAAAATGAATGCTTAGGATATTTGCAGTGGTCAATATAGAGTGAACCAACAAAAGCGTAACAACCCCATCTTTCTGTAAATATTAGGTTAAAAAAAACAGGAAATCTTGCTTTTACACGCTTGGATAAAGAATAAATACATTTTTTGTTATCTAATCATTGTGGTTAAATTTTAATAAAACATATTTTCATATTGTTAAATAAAGTTTTACACGGTTTAAAGAGTTAATGCACGCATTTTATTCAGCTCAAGAAACCCTGGAAAATCAATAAACTAAAATACAAATTGTTGCAACGTATTTCCTGTTGACCGGATTTAAGGGGATTTAAGTCCTTTTGACTACCAGTTTCACATTTCTAAAAAATTAGTCGTGGATAATGATTTCCATAAAACAAAGAAGAAATAGCAGCCATGGAAGCGTATGTCTATAGTGTTGAGTGTAGGAATAGATCCAAGAAGATCACTAAAACATGTTTATTCAAGTTCACGTTGATACTATTCATGTACTTTAATTGCGTTCCACGGTATGTGAGGTACACATACCGTTTCAAAAGGACAACGTTATGTTACGCTAACTGGTATTTTTATTGTTGTTCATAAATATGAGGCGATAATATTGTAACAATTTTTAAAAATATATTATCATCTAACTAGCAAACGGGTAAACCGAAAAATCTCAAGTTTTTACCATGGACGTAGATTTGCATGCTCTTCAATAAACTTTAATAGAATTTTTATGAAATAATAAAAGTTACTAAATACAAACATTATTATTAAAAAACGAATACCACTTGCTTATGTTTTTTTACTACTTTTTATACAGTATGTCCACGGATGAACATTACATGGGACGAATGGACAAAAATTTAAAGGTTGTATATGGCAACTGCTTTTGCTTCTTAAAAAAACAAGATTTACGTTGAGAAATTTGTTCTGTTCTGTACAGGAGCTGCAAAAACTAAAAAAGGGGAAAATGGACCAAGACAAAAGTAACTTTATTTTTAATAATTCAGCAAAATGTTTAATTAAAAAGGTTTTTAGAATTGAGTAAGGATCCCATATCTGAAACTTAACATAAAATAAACCAAATTTTGTTTATAGTGTCACATTTTTTTAAATCATGTTTTACACATTTGTTTTAACGTAATTTACGTAGTTTTATTACAACACAATAATTAAGGTCAAAGTTTGTCAAATATACAGTGTGTCTTTAGAAGTTCTTACCAAATGGGAAACTTTTTAATTATTAACTGTAAGACAAAAAGTGCCTTTTCATAAAAAGTTTTGCTTAACAAGAAAATACATTTCCACAAAACTAACTGTATATTTGATGTACAGGGTGGCTTAAAAAGACTTTTTTCCAAATTAATATACAGGGTATTTCCTAGCTATAGTATGAAACATTAAAGAGTGATTTGTTATTCTATTTTTTGAAGAACAGTTTCTATATACATAAGTCCGGAGTTGCTCCGTTTCTGAGATACAGGGTTTTAAAGTTTTTAAAAATGTTAGTATTTTATAAATATCTTAAATAGCCTTACACCGATTTCGTTGAAATTTGGGACCTATGATTGACGCAATAAAGTGCTTATAAATCTCTAACTAGATTGACTTTATTAGATCAAGTGGCGTTTCAGTGGACACCACAGCCAATATTATTGAGGAAAAGATGTACGCCACTGGCTTTTAGGGAGCTTTTTATATTTTTTTCCATGAAGAAACTAAATATACAACTTTTTAGTGTCGTACGTTTTCTTCGTATCTGGCTTCGTATTTAAGGTATTTTTAAAATACCGACTTAAAAAAAATAATGCCCTGTATCTCAGAAACGAAGCAACTCTGAACATATGTTTATAGAAACTTTTCTTTATAAAATTATATAAGAAACTACCTTTTCAAGTTACGTACGGAAGTTGGGAAATATTCTGTAATTTTATTTGAAACAAGTCTCTTTTAGGCCACCCTGTACATTTAACATAAAAATATTTTTGTGGAAATTTATTTTCTTATCAAGCAGGCCTTTTTATGAATAAGCACTTTTTTCGTTAAGTTAATAATTAAAAAGTTTTTCTTTTGGTAAGAACTTCCGAATACACGCTGTATTTAAATTCAAAAAGTATAACCAGGTAAGTTACATAAAAAAGGTGTAAAACATGATTAAATCCAATAAATACCAAAAAATTGTTTATTTCATGTGTAATTGCAGATATCGGATTCTCATTTAATTCTAAAAACTAATTGTATTTGACATTTTGCTAAGTAAGTAAAAATAAAGCTAAGTAGTTTTATCTTGGTTCAAGTTCACATGTTTGTAGTTTTTTTAAGAATCAAACGCAGTTGCTATACAGGACTTTCTTAAACATTTAAATTTTTGATCAATTTGTCCTGTTGGAAAATCCGTCCGTGGACATACTGTATCTTCATAATCTTCAATTATTAAATAATTATTAGTTTTTAAAAATAATCGTAAGAAAAGTATGAGTGTAACTGAAAAAATGCTCACTCTAACTACGGTCGGGATAGAGAATACGTGTTAAATGCACGATTTGCGATTACTAATATTCCGAAATTTAACACAGCAAGGGCTATTAAAAATATTCCTCTATCTAAAAAACATTTAAGAGTATGTTTATTCCAAAATTGGAACATATTGTAAGAAAAGTGTTTGCCATGGAACGTCCTTAAGCCACGAACTCGTGTTTTTCTGAA
>JACEGR010008966.1:0-31332 GCA_014170235.1 Listronotus bonariensis
GAGAACTTTTATTCCATCCTGTACTATAGAATTTTCGGGATATTTCTACAACATTCTAGACGTTTCCACATTACTATAAAAACGAGAGGAAATCTACCTCCTTTAGTTTCGACTTTTGTAGTGTTTATTTCAAGACATTGATAACTTAAAATTTTGTTGTAAAAACGACGACACGTGTTTTTATACGAGGTGATTCAGAACATTACTTCAAACATATTTTCAGGACCTTTTGTGCAAGGAATGCCCTCAAGTGCCATTACTCAATCCCATTTCGAAGGCGATGCAACAATTAAAACCACAGCGAGAGCCTTCGTTCGGGATTCTTTTGCCATTTTGCGAAACCCTTTTAGTCACTTATAGTAACGATGTAGTGTATATTTTGGATCCCGCACAAATGACAATTTTGGCAACTGTGACGCATTTAAGAAGGTTAGTTGTTCTTGTTCTAACTTGACGTTTCGTTGACGTTGTCGTTTTGCTGCAGTTGACGCCATCGCCCCAGTCTGTAAATATACAATTTATACAGGGATTTTTAAGGGTCGTATTTTTCTTTTAACACTATATAAAATGCAAGAAAATAAGAAACTTTTTCAAATTAAATTATGTTGGAAAATGCTTTCTTTCCGAGATAAAGGGTGTTAAAGTTTAAGGAAAAAAAGCTTTTTCGTGTAAGGAACTCGAAATATGACAGGTCAAATGTAAAAAAAAGCAGTTTTTTGCGAATATCTCGTTTTCTTTACTTTTAATTGCATTTATATTTATTATAAAATTTGTAGAACACAAAAACACAGATCAACGGATCCGATAATAGAGGGTGCAAAGTGTAAAGCAATTTACTGTATGTACAGGGTGGCTCGAATTCGACGCTCATCATTGGGATTTCGGAAACCGTATGAGATACAGGATCGGTTTAAAGGAGGCAAAGTTGCGCGATTTGATGCTCAATAAAATGCCGTTTTGCGTTTTAAAAATTCCGAGTACTTCCGAAGATATTCGAAAAAACGGAATTTTCAATTTTGGTTTCTATTGTTTCCTGGCTATATTTGTTAAGATAACTTCGAGGATAACTTAAAATGAAAACACGTTTTCATGGCCACTTTTTCTGCTCTATAATTCAGTGTGATTAAATATTGAATCTGACGTTTCGGCTTCTGGCGACCATCATCAACTTAATTTTTTTAAATACGGACCTGATATTTTTCAATTTAATTAAATCCTTTCATCACTCTTAAAACACTATATATCGCCACTTTGATATTTGCCGACGTTTCGTACAGAAAATTCCATCACCAGAATATTGCATATTTATTTCACCATAATACGGCCCTGAACTACATTTTTAGGTAAGAAGGTAATAAAAAGAATAAACTTATTACATATTCGTAATCTTTTTATTGCAACTCATTGATATCTAACAGCGGAAATTACTTTATTAACCGAAAATTTCATGAATATTAGACATAAGATACAAAAAGGTAGACAACAAATCAGCTTACATAAACAGTTTGTAATACTATCTTGATGCCCATATTAAAAATAAACATAATTTAATCACTATTATAAGTATTCAAAGAGATAACCTTCCGCCTCGATGCATTTTCTTGCTTCGCTTTGTATTTTTAATACTGCTCGATTAATTGTTCTCGCAGGAATGGCAGCGACTTCCCCACTTTGTCGTAGTACTTAAAGGTCGTGAGGTGCATTTTTAAATAAACAGTTCTTAAGATATCGCCAAAGGAAATAATCTAGGGGACTAAGATCTGGGCTCCTAGCGGGCCATCTTGCAAAACCATTTATTAGGAAATATATGGTAAAGGAATTGAGCTACTTCCCTTCCATTGTGGACAGGAGCTTCGTCTTGCTGCCACCATATTTCTTGAAATACTGCCAAACGTTGATTATCTAGGGCGTCTAAGACATTATTCCTAATCAAATTTAGATATCGTTCGAAGTTAAGGTCCCTTTGTAAACGAAAGGTCCAATAATTCCTTCACGTACCAATCCATACATTAAATGAAGTTCTCCCTTGAATTCGTACCTGCTGGTTAGTTTCTGTTAATAAAGTAATTTCCGCTGTTAGATATCGCAATGAGTTGCAATAAAACATTATGAATATGTAATAAGTTTATTCTTTTTTTTTACCTCTTTTACGAGCCACCCTGTACATACCTTAGCACGCAATCAATCGTGATTTTTAGTCTAATATGTCATCTTTTTACCTAAGTATTTGCTAAATATCACGACTGATTGTGTGCTATGGCATGAATATTACACTAAAGTGCTTTACACTCTGCGCCTCCTATTATCGGATCCGTTGGTCTGACAAAAAAATGCTTAGAGTCAAATTTGTAAAGAATTTTGTGTTCTACAACTTTAATAATAAATATAAATGCGATTTAAAGTAAAGGAAACGAGATATTCGCAGAAAACTGATTTTTTTGACATTTGACCTGTCATATATCGAGTTCCATACACGATATCATAGGGGATTTTTAGGAGAGTATTTTTTTACCAAAATAAAGATATGTACCAGATATTCAGCTTATTCCGTGAGATTCCGAGGTGCAAGTCTAAGTTAATTGGGCTATAATGTTATGGTCAAAAGAAGTATACCAAATTTTGTGGAAATATTTAGAGTGGTAGGAAAGTTATGACGAAAAAGGCATTTTTTTCTTAAAACTTTAACACCCTGTATCTCGGAAAGAAAGCATTTTCGGACATAAATTTATTTAAAAAGAATTAAATAGTTTTCTTTTTTTGCATTTTATATGGTTTTAAAAGAAAAATACCAACTTAAAAATAACCCTATTTACTTGATGTTGGGTGTTATGACCTTTAATTTTTGCTTATTGAAATGAACTGCAACAGCAGCACAGGAACGGTACGTCAAGTTTTTAAATAGAGCTTTACATGGTGTGGCAAAAAGAAACTTATTTTTTTAAATCAGTATTTTAGATGTAGCTACCTATAAAGATGAAATATTTATACTGGAAGAAGAGAGAAGCCTACTTAGGATATCATTTCGACCAGAATCAGACCCCAGTAAGTTAGTCAAACTACTAGACTATTTTACTAGTCCCTGGGCAAGTAATAAAATTCGTTCCTTTTGACAAGTCTACGACAAATATTAAAACTTACAATGGCTATTTCTTCTAAACCACGGCAAATATCAAAAAATAAAAAAATACCATTTCTATAAAACCTGGAAGAAATATAAATGACGTATTTTTTAAAACATCTCTATCAACTCCTAAATAATAATAATAATAATAATAATCTTTATTGTCTAACAGTAATCCATTTATAAGACAACGACTCGTCAAAAAGAACCCCCTAAAAGGTTTTAAAAGTGTGTTTAACCCATCTATTATTGATCTGTAATACCTTAGAAACGGAATATGTTATGGTAGCAATAATACCTGCTATCACACCTAGGGCATTATAAGCGGGCATTATGATAATGCCCGCTTATAATGCCCTAATGCGCTAATATGGAAATTTTATTGCTTATCCAATTTTATTTCTCTCACAATAAAGATCAAGTTTATACAAAAAATAATTTTTTTTAAACAATACTAAAAATTAAACTTATTTCAAAATAAAAATTACAATTTTGAAATGTCCCGAAAAATGTAGCTGATCCCACTATAGAATGGTCGGTGTTTTTTGTGATGGTAGCAGCGGTGGTAGCACTAACGTTATTTTGTATAGAAGAACAGTCCATTAAAGAATTTTCAATAGTCGATACGGAATTAACCTCGGAATTAACTGAATTGGCAATCATTTTGGCTACTTTGTTTTTGGATGAAATACTTTCTTCTATATATCCTTTAGCTACTGAAGATCTTTTCCATTTCCCATGTTGTTTTAGCGTTTCAAACGAAGCACCTGCCTCAACAAGTAAAGTTGACGATGTGCGACGCAAACAGTGGCCGGTGTAAGCTTCTGCATTATCCAATTTTAAAAATTTTGCCGATCAGTGTTGGGACGCTTCCTATGGTATTTTTTCCAATGGGTTGTACTGTACATCGACCCTTTCTATAGGTAAAAAGAATCTTCGCTTCTTTATTCCAGCTGGTCTTAATGTTGTGTACTTTTTTATTAAATTTTAAAGCGCCTAAATCTTCTTCAATGATAGTAAAACTTTTTGAAGTTGAAGTTTTAGTTTCTGGTACCTTTATAACCAAGACTGTTCCTCTATCTTCAATGTTATCAATAGTCATTTTGACCAACTCATCTCGTCTTAAACCTCCAAAAACACTCCATATGTGTGACCAAGTAGATATCATCAGAAGCCTTATAAATAAATTTTAATATTTGTTTTCCGTCCAAAACTTTAGACTTCTTCGGGACGTATCCTTTCGACATAACTTTTAAAAAAGATATGAGACGATGGTATTGCGAAATGTCTATATTTTCATAGACCATTAACGTAGACCTTAGGGTGGAATACTTGGTCCAGAGAGAGTTCGGACTGTATTTTTCCGACTAAAAATAATAAAGTTTGTTAAACATATGTATTAAAATAAAATCAATAACTTACCAGTTCCTGAAAATATGCCATTAAAACGGTTTCGGTTATTTGAAGAATTGCGTTCGCATCTTTCCAAATACCAAATATGCCATACTCCCGATCATACTGTTGCCTTGATTTAACTGGCACAAGATTTTCGGTCGCTTTTATGGCCTTTTCTCTTATATTTTGTGGAATTTCTTCCATGTTGAGCAAATCGTTAAATAAAAATGCCAACTGACTAACTGATAGAAACATCAAAGTCAAACTTAACACCAGTCATTATCTACTTACGTTTACAGGTACAGGTGCAACTTATTTTTTATATTGCGAATAAATAATGTAATTAGTCATTGAAAAACTGTTTTTGGGTAAAACATAAAGCATTGTATGCACCACGGGCTTTACTGGGACTATAATGCCCATCAGGTCGAAATCTAGCCCTCGGGCTATTTCGACCTTCAGGGCATTATAGTCCTAGTAACGCCCTTGATACATAAATAGCGATATTATCATGAAGTCGATTTTATTACTGGCCCAGGGACTATAAGTTTATACAGGTATCTGCAAAAACTAAGGTTATGGCTAATTTTTAGTTTCTAGTCCACTTGGTTCAACTGGCAATAAAGCTTTTTCACTAGGAGTGACTCCTTTCAAAGATACATTTCAAGCAACCACCGGCTTGTTTACCAATTCTGTAATGCAGCAAGGTAATTATTTAGTTAATAATTTGCATTAAAATACAGGGTGGACAATGTTTTTTTCACTTGCTATATTTTTTCTGAGGGTGTAGAGATTTTTTTTAATGTTTACAGGTGAAATCGATATTCATACTGATGAGAACAGTATTCTCAACGCCGAGGAGGCACAAGAATCTCCCAAAGAAGATTTTAAGAAGTTCGATGATATTAGTAAACAAGATTTCGACGAAATTATTTTATTTAAAAAGACAAAGAAAAGTAAAAAGAAAACACAAAGTAAAACGAGCGCCAGTACTGTAAGTTTGAGTTCAAATAGTTCAGAGGAAAGAGATCTGAGTTATACCAGGTATGATTTTAATATCAGATTAAACGTTTATGATCATTAACATTATTACGGTATGTATTGGTTCCTTAAATATAAAGGAACCCTTTAAGGTAAACTTACATTACATTTTCATTTTAATTTTTAGAATTAAAAGGTAATATATAATTTCCTAACAGATAGATAAATGAAAAGTGGAAATATTTTTAAAAACCTTTATTTAATATTCTATCTCAGAAGCAGATGGGCTGCAGTCCATTTTTTAACACGCTTTTATTAGCTTGGTTGTATGTATGTATGTATGTATGTATGTATGTATGTATATATGTCTGTAACGGAATCTTTTAAGCTTAATTTTCACCAACTTCCAGCGATTCGATTTCTTTGAAACTTTGCACACGTATCAAGGACCCATGACAATGCAATAATCTGCAAATAGTATCCCGTTATCCTGATTAGGATCGCCAGGATAAATAAATTCTTTTATAGATTTTCTGTAGGAGAGTAACAGAGAAAGAGCTAGTGCGCGATCTGCGCATGCGTGCAGTTTCAATATCACATGACCGCAGAAAACTAATTGATATATCGAACTAAAAAATGAAAAATAAATAATAGTTTTAAAAAACTAAAAAACACGCTTTTATATGCAACCGAACTAAAAATTGGAAAATAATTTTTCATTACAAAGAGTTTGTATTACAGTAATAAAAGGTCAAACAATGAATCATAATTATATACCTCAAAAGAATTATAATAAAATTTAAGATAATAACAGAATAATTCACTTCAGAATAAAAGCGTGGGGTGCTTAATATATTAAATGTTATAATTATTTCATTTGTAAATATCTATGAGGGAAAAGTTATGAAAAAATAGTAAAATGCACCCCACGCTTTTTACTCTTGAAGTGAATTATTCTGTTATTATCTTAAATTTTATTATAATTCTATTTTGACGTATGTATATAATTATGATTTATTGTTTGACCTTTTATTACTGTAATACAAACTCTTTGTAATAAAAAATTATTTTCTAATTTTTAGTTCGGTTGCATATAAAAGCATGTTTTTAGTTTTTAAACTATTATTTATTATTATATCTACCTACGTTGTGGTCCCTGCTAACGAGGATAATATAATAATGGTCCCTGGTCAAGAAAAGGTTAGGAACCCCTGTTTTAAAGTAATAAAATATTATAGTTGCGACTAGTTTTCATATGTAATTTCATAATTAGCACCTTGAGTTGTAATAATTATTGTATAAATGTAAATTGTCATTTAGCATCGTGGGCTCTCCTTCTATCACTACGTTTATATCAAATAGTTGAAGCTAGCTTGAGTTGAAAGCGGCTTTTAAAAGTGGCTTGAAAAAGTCTTCAGATGAATGCTTCCTCGAACGTCATCGTAGTGTCAGTTTCATAAATAATTTTGATATTTTTATACAAAATATGAGTGGAAAACATAGGTGAAAAAACTTTAAAACACGCTCACACCAACAACAGCACACAAAACGGGACAAATTAAAAAGTGAGGTTTTGTTTTTCATTTCATGTCTCACTGTGGAAGTTGGATGCAAAACTGCCGCATGCGTACGACGATGGTCCTGAAATGTGCTTTTTGACCTCGATTTTCAATCGACTTTCAAGCCACCGAAATAAACACGTAGACTTGAAAATCGCTTCAAAGCCGCTTTGTTTTCAAGCCAGCTTGAACTATTGGATATAAACGTAGTATATAGTTTGCGAACGGCAACGGGAGTGGAAAGTCAAATTTATAAATTGACCTTAAAAGTAGAACTTTTTCTTTCTAGGCCGACGATAATGAATCTTAGTGCCGTTGGCGTTTTACCCGATCTTAGAAGTCCAGAATCTATAATAAATGATATTGAGTACAAGGAAAAATACTTGCTGACGTTTTAAGTTTAGATAAAGTCCAAATTTCGTTGGATAAAGAAAAGATAACTCAAAAATAAGCTCAGGGAAAGCAGAAGGAATCTGTTCGTAACAAAATGGTCGAAGATGGTTATTTGGAGCAGGAAGGCGATGCCATACCGAATTATAAAGATATTGTTAAGAATTCTGCATCTGCCAGTAAAACAAGTTTAACTCCAGGTAAGTTTTTTTCTATACCGGTCCCCACGGAATTACCAGCAAGCCTATCATTTTCTTAAGAAGTGTTACACTATTTTTAAATTTTGATCGGATATATGGTTTGCATAGGATGCAGATTTCTAATGTTTCGAGATTTTATGTGGCACATCCGGTTTAACCGAAAGTGCTCTGCAACTTTGCCGTTTTAAATGGAATACCTTATATACTGTTTCTAAAAATCAATTCTACAGGCAATTCTAAGCAAATACATATATCAACATGCTATGCCTATCTTCAACAATTAGTTTTGAAAAAGGGCGTTTGAAAAATGTCATGTTAACATTCTTTTTTTTTTTTAACACGCTTTTATTAGCTTGGAGTTGTATGTTTGTATGTATGTATGTAACGGAATGTTTAAGCTTAATTTTCACCAACTTCCAGCTATTCGATTTCTTTGAAACTTTGCACACGTATCAAGGACCCCTGACAATGCAATAATCTGCAAACAGTATCCCGTTATCCTGATTAGGATCACCAGGATAAATAAATTCCTTTATAGCTTTTCTGCAGGAGAGTAACAGAGAAAGAGCTAGTGCGCGATCTGCGCATGCGTGCAGTTTCGGACGTACTCTCAACATAAGGCTGACAGAAACTTGTTCGGAGTAGTTGCGTTTGAAACCCCACGCAACAGTGAAGCCTTAAATGAAATGATTAGATTACGAAATAGTTCGTGAAACATTTCAATATCACGTCCGCAGAAAACTAATTGATATATCGAACTAAAAATGAAAAATAAATAATAGTTTAAAAAACACGCTTTTATATGCAACCGAACTAAAAATTAGAAAAATAATTTTTCATTACAAAGAGTTTGTATTACAGTAATAGCAGGTCAAACAATGAATCATAATTATATACCTCAAAAATAGAATTATAACAAAATTTAAGATAATAACAGAATAATTCACTTCAGAATAAAAGCGTGGGGTGCTTAATATATTAAATGTTATAATTATTTCATTTTAGCCAAATATCTATGAGGGAAAAGTCATGAAAAAATAAGTAAAATGCACCCCACGCTTTTTACTCTGGAGTGAATTATTCTGTTATTATCTCAGTAAATTTTATTATAATTCTATTTTTGAGGTATAAGTAACTATGATTCATTGTTTGACCTTTTATTACTGTAATACAAATACTTTGTAATGAAAAATTATTTTCTAATTTTTTGTTCGGTTGCATATAAAAGCGATGTTTTTTATTTATTTTTTTTTTAAACTATTATTTATTATCGATTTGTGTTGAAAAAGAAATGATAGTAATGGGATTTTTACACATATTTATTGGGCGCTCCAACTTTGACCGTGACATGATGTACTTTGCCCTCCTTTCTGTATTTTGATACCCAAACGACCAAAAATACCCCAAAACAAGTGCTCTCAAACCCCAATAATGCTCTCAGATTTATATCACAACGACTGTTTCGGGCCCCCTGACTGAGGAACCGGCGCGGGACCGCCCCCCAACGTCGGTACGCTACTGGGTGGCATTGATAACAACAAGGTATTTTCATTTCAGTTATGAATATTCCAAACGAGTGGAAGCTAAGTAACGTCGAAGTGGTAAAGAAAGTCACAAGTAAAAACAGCTGCAAAACCTATCCCGAAAGCAACAAAACGACTGGACTCTTGTCATGATTCTTCCTTAAGCGACTGGGAGATCGTAGAATATTGTAAAAACGAAAATATCATAAAATCTGGATGCACTACTATGCATTTTTAGATATTATTTTAAACAAAAATAAGACTAGATTTAATTTTAATTTTTTGCTCAGAAATGTTTATAGAATAATAAATTCAGTATCAAGTTAATAAAGCGAAAAGGTACTGATTCGACATTAAACAGATATTGGAAATAACTGTTGAGCTCGAAAATTTGTATTTTATCATTTGTTATCCAAAGAGATTTTGCAATTCCCTTATTTTGCAATTCCGGCTGTGGTTAACGTTATTCTGAGACTGCAGCAGTCAACGCAAACATGATCCGTTATCGTTATTAACCATACCGGACTCATTTAGTTACGGATGAATACCGAAGAGCTTATCGTTATCGTTATCGTTATTGTTAAACTGCGTGGTTGCCGGATTGTAGAAATTTTAATATCAATTATTTAAAAGGTTAAAATTTTATTGCCGTATAAATTAAAATATCCACTTTATACAGGCTCTAATTATCGAAAAATCTATAGCAGTAATAAAAATCAAATAGTGTTAAGAAATTCAAACGGACTTGCACTTTAACGGATATTCTAAATCAGCAATTAATTTAGATGTTACAATCTGGCACACTTGCTTTTTATTCTACTACCAAACTTAACCTTACTTTTTGTGTTTTGCTTATACTGTATTGTTTGCATCTACTTTAAAAACGAAAATCAACAGAAGTGTTTGCATATATTTAAATATCAATTTATATCTTATGAAGAATAAAGTAAATACTGATTTTCGTTAACTTTAAAATCGGTGAACCACAGGCAAAACAAGGTTATGTCGAAAGCGCAGACGCAAGATAAATTTCTTAAAGGAGGCTGCAAAATCTCTGTCTTAAACCGCTGCCGTAATCGTTAGAAGCTTGACAACGATAACCAGGAGGAGGCCAAAAAACGTCTGTTATTTTAAGAGGTCTGGCAGCAGGTTCCACAGTCTAGAAACTCTAGGGATAAAAGAACGAACGAAATGGGAAGTTCGGGGCCTGTCCAATTGAACCGTATAGGGATGCATACGCGCGGCACCACGAGTTTCTCTGTTGGGAGCTGCAAGAGGAGGGACTATACTGGATAATTCGTCCGAGCAGAAAGCCGTAAAAGTATCTATAGAAGAGCGATAGATCTCCCACAGCTCGACGATGGGCAAAGAGAAGGAAGTCTTTGAGTAAGTCAAAGGATCATTAATAAGACGAACAGCCCTTCTTTGAATGGCATCAAGAATGCTGAGGGTTGTAGGGGATGCCATTCCCAGACATGAGAACAATATTCCAGAGAGGGTCGAATTTGGGACACATACAAAGTGTATAAATTGGAAGGAGAAAATACTTTTGGCTCGAAAAGAAATCCAAGCTTTTTGAAGCCGCGGTGGTTATAGATACAATGTGTTTATGCCAGTTAAGGTTATTCTCAAATGTGACGCCCACAAGGTTAAATGTGTCCCCGCTCTGCAAAACCTGGCCACTCATAAGCAAAGGATGAGTGTTTAATGATTTTTTCGCGACAAGGAACATGATTGTGTTTTGGATGCATTAAATTGAACGAGATTTTGGCGCCCCAATCCAATATACAAATTGAGATCCTGTGAAAGAGATATCTGCATCGCCCATGCGTTTGCTTTCCAAGTCAGTTGAGAGATTGGTTTGGGAACCTGGAAAAGTGGAGTGAAGGGTACTATCGTCAGCATAACTATGAATGGGATTGGTTAGGAAGAAAGAAGGTCGTTGATGTGAAGAAGAAACAAAAGTTGGAAAGCAGTACTGAACCCTGAGGCACCTAGCATTGGTCTGGTGAAAGCTTGAAGAGTGGCCATCAACAATGACTGATATGCGACGATTAGAAAGATAACTGGAGAGCCAAGAGCAGAGTTTAGTTGGAAGACCGTTGGAGGGAAGTTTATTGAGGCAAGTGCGTCAGTGCCAGACTCTGGTCGTGAAAGCTTTAGATATATCAAGAGCAACGATTCGGGACTTTCACGCTAGAAACTCAAGAGACTTGCTCCAGCTTGTGTGAAACGAAGGAAAGAAGATCTGCTGTAGATCTCTTGTGACGAAATCCGTATTGCCTGTCATGTAAAAATTTTTATGTTTTTCTTAATACCTAAGAATTTGCGAGTTAATTTGGATTTCTCCATTACTTTTACAAAGCATTGAGAGGAGGAAATGGGTCTATAGTTGGATGGAAGAGACTTAGATCCTTTCTTTGGGAATAGGCTGACACGTGCAGCTCTCCAGCTGTCTGGAAAAATTCCCGTGTCATAAGAAATTCGAAACAGCCTGGTTAAAATAGGTGCAAGTTCATAAATATACATATTTTTAGGCTATGCTTAAGTCCCAGATTACCTTGGGTGTCGGGTAATTAGATGTTTAACCCATCTTTTTCGTCAACGTCATCCAAACACTAAAACATGCAGATTTTGCATTTCACATCACCTTTTAGACAGCGCGGTAGTGCCACTACGGACGTTATTTTTTAAATAACTACTACCTAAAAATATTGCCCTTGGCCGGGAATCAAACCCGGACCTCCAGGATTAAAGATCAAAACATATTTATTCTGATGATAACCTTTTGTTACTTTTAATTACTATTAGGGCTCAGTGGCGCAGTTCAGGTAATTTTTTTTGAATCATATTTAAATTTGCAATCGACAAAATGAAAGGCAGAGCTGATCAATAAAAAATTACAATATACCTCTTATACTGCAACAATAAACCAGAAGAAAAATAAAAGTAATTTATGCCTCTAAAAAAGATAGTAACAAAGAAACACTTTAAACAGCAGTATTTATGTCCAAAACATATGAGAAATATTTTATGAGTTAATGCCAAAAAAACTATTAAATATATATAATTTTTTTGCCAACACGTCTTTAAAACTTTTGTCATAACTCCTTACCACATAATTTTTTAGGTAACTGCAATTTAAAAGGCCTTAAACAAATGCTATATTCTCAATAACTTTCGCCATCACTGGCTAATACAATAACACAATGTTCAAATGAATGTTGCCCATTTATGTCTAGCCAAAAACTCTTTTCTTTAAAAAGTTCGTGCTAGAAAACCACAGAAAATATTTGCACAGGTACAAACAAAGCAAGGTTACCATCTGTCGTAAATCGTATTTGACAGCGATGGAAATTCATCATCGCCGGTCGAAACAAATTAATGTAATTTTACCATTATATTCTTCAAAATTATATAAAACATTTGCTTGACCACTTATTTCAGAGTTAATTTGTATCAATAAGATGTTAGAAAGCCATTTCTAAACATGCAAAACATAAAATAATGCTTGTTTGAATAAAATAGATCAAATTGCCGAATGTTGTTAAATACCAATGTTAATATGGTTTGAAAGTAGAATGCGTGTTGAAGGTTTGTTCAAACATCTGGTTTATTGTGTCTGCAACAAAGGCATGTTTTATTTGGTCAGGATTGGTGCATGCCGTCATTTTTTGTTGCCGGCAAGGTACGCACAGCAATTGAGTGCGAGGGGTATTTTTATATCATTTTCGGCCATGAATTTTTATTCATTAAGCATTATCCCCTATTTTTTTTGAAATGTCCTGTTTATAGCTTTTAATCTAATAAATTATGTTTTCACTAATGGTTTATTTAAATATTTCTCTTATGTCTTTTTTGTGAAAGATTTCTTAGCGAATTTTTGCTATTATAATCTTCCGAGGTAATTTTCTAGAAACCTGCGGCAACTCCGATTTTAACGAAATTCGGTATACGGGGGTTTTTTGAGGCGCTGATCACAAATCTAAAATATTTTTGGCGGAAACGTTTCCGTTCTCGAGATATTCATTATCAAAGTTCAAATTTGAACTCAGCTCATATTCTTCACCATATCCTCATTCTTTTGCGCACACAATTCTTAATTTAAAGCCAAGGAGTGTGTCACACAATATTTGATTTTCACCTTTTAAAACCCCGCTTTATCTACGCTTTTAACACGCTTTTATTAGCTTTGGGCTGTAACTATCAATCTGGCTATGTAACGGAATCTTTGAGCCTAATTTTAACCAACTTCCAGCTATTCGATTTCTTTGAAACTTTGCACACGTATTAAGGAAACATGACAATGCAATAATCTGCAAACAGTATCCCGTTATCTTTTTTGAATCGCCAGGAAAAAAATTCCATTATATTATAAAAACAACACCTAGGATGCCATCTGTTGGCAACATTTCAAACTTTGCTATTAAATGAAGAAGAAATTTTTTAGTTTTTACACAATTTGGTTAGTTGCACCATTGGTGTTCAATTTTTATGAACAATAAAAATATAGGGTTAGTTGCACCATTAGTTCAAGGATTCCATAATAAAATTACATTATGTGTAATGTATACATAATACATAATGTGCAATTAATAAAAATTAACATTCTTTTTTTGGATCGCCAGGAAAAAAATTTTCCATTATATTATAAAAATATAAAAACAACACCTAGGTTGCCATCTGTTGGCAACATTTCAAACTTTGCTATTAAATGAAGAAGAAATTTTTAGTGGGTTGCAATATATTGGCAACGGTCCAAACATTGCCTGGATTGCCATCTGTTGGCAAAATTTCAAACTTTGCTACTTAATGAAGAAGAAATTTTTAGTGAGTTGCAATCTGTTGGAAAAATTTTAAAATTTGCCACTCTTGTTCATTAAAAAATTTTTCGCCATTTTGTCAAGAGTAGCAGAAACTAAAAATGAAAATAATTAATAGTTTAAAAACTAAAAACACGCTTTATATGTAACCGAACTAAAATTAGAAAATAATTTTTCATTAAAAAAATATTGTCATTTCATAGTAAAAAGCGTGGGGTGATAAATATATTAAATGTTATAATTATTATATTTGCAAATATCTATGATGGAAAAGTTATGAAAAATAGTAAAATGCACCCCACGCTTTTTACTATGAAATGACAATATTTTTTTTAATGAAAAATTATTTTCTAATTTTTAGTTCGGTTGCATATAAAAGCGTGTTTTTTTTAGTTTTTAAACATATTAATTATTTTACATTATTTTTGCATTAAATTGCGTGGCTATTCTTTGATAATGCGGCTACCATACATACACATAGGGCTTCATGGCACACTGGGATTGAAATGATTCAAAGTAGGTATAGCTATGCAATTTGAAATGCAAAATAATGTAAAATACGTAAAAACGGGGGTTTAAAAAGGTGAAAATCAAATATTATGTTCCACTTTGGCTTTTAGAGTTAAAGAATTGTGGTGCTGGGAGTGCCATGGGCAATATTGTAAAGAAATAGGGACTAATTTTAAATTTCTGAGTCTGATATTGATCAATATCTCAACAGCGAGAACGTTTTCCGCCAAAAAATTCTTTCAGACTCGTGATCAGCGTCCCAAAAACCCCACGTATACCAAATTTCGTCAAAATCGAGATTGCCGCCAGGTTTCTAGAAAGTACACTCTTTCAGGGAACACTATCAAATGGTAAAAGTACCGAAGCCGCCACTGCCACATATAAATTTCCAAGAATGCCCTGAGTCTCATTAAAAGAATCGTTTACAGTTGAGACAGCTGACCTCCTGCGCTGCTCCGCCCTTGGATCCCTCAGATATCAGGCAGTCTCAATCGTAAACGGATTTAAGATTTTATTTAGTCCAAAACAATAATTACTATTTGTTGGTCAGTTAAGTTGTTTATCGCGTTTGCTAGTAAATCGCCACTTCGGAATAAATAAGTCTGTTTCAGAAAGCATGTAAGTAGTATATAAGCTTTCTTTGCTTGTAAAAATCTATTGTACTTATTGAACTGGATTTCTTTATTCATTAAAGTTAATGGTATTATTTTGATTTTTTCGATGTTGCTCTTTTATATGATTTTTTAAATTTTCTAGAAACCTGCGGCAACTCCGACGAAATTTGGAATATGGGGTTTAGGCGCTGATCACGAATCTGAATTGAAGAATTTTTTGGCGAAAACGTTTCGTTCTTGAGATATTCATCATCAGACTTGAAATTTAAACTAATCCCATTTTTACAATATTCCCCCTTCTTTTTGCACACAATTCTTGATTTAAAGCTAAAGTGGCACACAATATTTGATTTTCACCTTTTAAAACCCCGTTTTTTACGTATTTTGCATTATTTTTGCATTAAATTGCATAGCTATACTTTGAATCATTTCAATTCCAGTGTGCCATGAAGCCCTATGTGTATGTATGGTTGCCGCATTATCAAAGAAAAGCCACGCAATTTAATGCAAAAATAATGTTAAAAACGTAGAAAAACCTGGTTTTAAATGGTGAAAATTAAATATTTTGTGACACTTTAGCTTAAAATCAAGAATGTGTGCAAAAAGAAGGGGAATATAGTGAAAATAAGCTTAGTTCAGATTTGAACTTTGATGATGAATATCTCGAGAACGAAACGTTTCCGCCAAAAATCTTTCGGATTCGTGATCAGCGCCCCAAAAAACCCCGTATACCAAATTTCGTCAAAATCGGAGTTGCCGCAGGTTTCTGCTGCCCGCGGAGGTCTTTCAAATCTTCAAGTATTTAAGTCCCGTGTCAACAAACTCCCTCTTACCTTGATTAAAGACACCCACGGTACGTTAGTATTTAGGCTTTCAGCCTTCGTGGTTTGTCCAAAGATAAAAAAATGCAGTTAAAAAAAAACTTGCACAATGAAATTGTTTAGAAAACCACAAAATTTGTTTTTAAGAATAAAATTGATGGTCACATTTTTGTAACCTCCTTCGTATTCATGGAGTAATTGAGTTGTGGTAGAAGACTATGAACGGTGCGACAATCACATCTTCAGTTTGTTTTTCATATATTAAAATTTGGTTTTCCCATATTTTTGTTGGCAGCAATATGTTACCGATTTGGGCAGCTACAGTTTGCCTTTTTTTGGGACTGACCTCAGCCACAGCGCCGCATCCTCATACTGAATTACATCCACTATCGGATGAGTTTATCGAATCTATTAACAAACAAGGAACGACATGGAAGGTAGGAATACATTTTCTCTTTTTAAAAAAATTATTGGTAATTCTCTAGAAACCTGCGGCAACTCCGATTTTAACGAAATTTGGTATACGCGGGTTTTTGGGCGCTGATTACGAATCTGATTTTTTTGGCGGAAACGTTTGTTCTCGAGATATTCATCATCAAAGTTCAAATTTGAACTAAGCTTATTTTCACTATATTTCCCCTTCTTTTACACACAATTCTTGATTTAAAGCTAAAGTGTCACAAAATATTTGATTTTCACCTTTTAAAACCCCGTTTTCTACGTTTTTACAGTAATTTTGCATTAAATTGCGTGGCTTTTCTTTGATAATGCGGCAACCATACATACACATAGGGCTTCATGGCACACTGGGATTGAAATGATTTAAAGTATTGCTATGCAATTTAATGTAAAAATAATGTAAAATACGTAAAAAACGGGGTTTTAAAAGGTGAAAATCAAATATTGTGTGCCACTTAAGCTTTAAATCAAGAATGTGTGCATAAAGAAAGGGGAATATTGTAAAAATAGGATTAGTTTAAATTTCAAGTATGATGATGAATATCTCAAGAACGGAAACGTTTCTCCAAATAATTCTTTCATATTCGTGATCAGCGCCTCAAAACCTCCCCGTATACGCAAATTTCGTCAAAATCGGAGTTGCCGCAGGTTTCCTGAAAATTACCAAATTATTTTCGATACCGGATGTTAGTTTATAGATTTATAATTTTCTTAACCTTTTCCATTTTTTAAGCAAAATAAATAAAAATATTAGTCGTTTTAGTTAATTCTGTATATTCTTATTCAGTAATTAGATTTTGATTTATTTGGCAAGGTATACATGGTATGACAAAAGAAGTTTTTCAATAAATTACATTTCTACTGTGGCAATATCAATAAAGACTCTTTTTTTAAACGTTAAAACTATACCATAACAAAGTTAAAAAATACTGTTTTTTTAAATATTTAAATGAGAGTTGTGCAAATTTTTGCTGGAAAAATGTGAAAACATCAGCTTAACAGTTTTTTATTTCACCCATTTTAATTTGAACTTTACAAGTTTGTTGTTAAATTGTTTCATGACATAGCGGTTTGATACTTAACCATCGTCATAACAATTAATGTATACTTCTAGGTACCTAAATACCATTTTAAATACATCTATTTTACATTAGATTATTACTCCATTAAAAACTACACATAAAAATGTTAAATATTACTTTGAAATAATTATTATGTACTCTGGTAAGCACAGGGCCGGATTTAAGGGAGCAGGCGGGGCAACTATACCCCGCGCAGGGCTCCACACAAATTAGGGGACCCACAATGAATTTATGAGTCTTCACCTTTGAGAAAAGTGAATAAAAGTAACATATTTATAGATGAGGCTTTTTTCGCTCCCTTTATTTATTTATGGAAATTATTAAGGGAGAAAACTTATTTTATTACTGCTAAACCTTAACGCGCCTATGTGAAAAGTGTTATTGGTCAACATGACATGCTTGTAGTATTTTTAACACGCTTTTATTAACTTGGGTTGTAACTATCTATCTATCTATCAATCTATCCATCTGGCTGCCTATGTAACGGAATCTTTGAGCCTAATTTTAACCAACTTCCAGCTATTCGATTTCTTTGAAACTTTGCACACGTATTAAGGACCCATGACAATGCAATAATCTGCAAACAGTATCCCTTATCTTTTTTTTAATCGCCAGGAAAAAAATTCCATTATATTATAAAAACAACACCTAGGATGCCATCTGTTGGAAAAATTTCAAACTTTGCTATTAAATGAGGAAGAAATTTTTTAGTGGATTGCAAAGTGTTGACAACGGTCCAAACATTTCCTGAGTGCCATCTGTTGGCAAAATTTGAAACTTTGCTACTTAATGAAGAAGAAATTTTTTAGTGAGTTGTAATCTTTTGCAAATTTTAAAATTTGCTACCATTGTCATTTCATAGGGGGCTGGTTATTTTCTTTTTGCTGCTTAATTAATTAGTATGTTCTAATTTACTGTTATATTAAGAATTTTGTGCAATATAACGAACTAAAAAATGAAAAATAATTAATAGTTTAAAAAACTAAAAAAACACGCTTTTATATGCAACCGAACTAAAAAATTAAAAAATAATTTTTCATTAAAAAAATATTTTCACTTCATAGTAAAAAGCGTGGGGGTGCATTTTACTATTTTTTCATAACTTTTCCATCATAGATATTGGCAAATATAATAATTATAACATTTAATATATATTAAGCACCCCACGCTTTTTACCATGAAGTGAAAATATTTTTTTAATAAAAATTATTTTTTAATTTTTAGTTCGGTTGCATATAAAAGCGTGTTTTTTTAGTTTTTTTAAACTCTATTTTATTCATTTACTTTAACCCTTAACCTCATTTCGTTTTCAAATTGCGCCTATTACATCTTAACCTCATTTCAGTTTTCAAGTCATCAATAGAAGGAAGCGGATGACTATGTTCTTTGTAAGTCAGCAATGCGCTGAGGACAGTTCCCTTATTTAAAACCTTGCTACTGACAGCATGTAGTGTAAGAAATGCCACTGGAATTTATTGCTGCTGGAGTTATATGAATCCCAATAATTCCCTAATATGCCACTGCTTTTTTTCTAATCAATGTTATGGAAAAACCGGTTGTTATAGAAAAAAAAACCAAATAAACTTGAAAGTAAATAGATATTTTAAAATACTATTGATCCAAAGAAAAAGCAGTGGGGTACTATTTTCTTTTTCTTGAAAAAAAATCCAATACAAACCTTGTTCCAAAGTACTGGCAGAATTTTTTTTTAAAAACTTTTACAAAAAAATAAAATGTATGGGTCAAAAGGAGTATACCAAATTTTGTGAAAATATCTGGAATGGTAAAAGAGTTATGGTAATGGTATGGTATGGTATGGTATCGTGAAACAAAGCATTTTCGGACATAATTTTATTTTTAAAAAATTTCTCATTTTCTCGCATTCTCTACAGTTTTAAAGAGAAAAATACGAAGCTAAAAATAGTCCCGTATTATATCTCTGGGTCCTTCTGAAATGTATATCACCCAGCAAACACACTTGCCGGCAATATACATTTTTCATATTGGCATTGATGGTAAAGCATTGGCAATTGGTGGCAATATTATGCCAACATCTTATACGCATTAAAAAGTCAACCCTAAATAAACACTTAATTGCCAATAAATTTTACATGCAGGCGAATTGCCGGCAAGCATACAAAAATGGCGGCATACCAATCCTGATTAAATAAAGCACGCGTTTTTGTTGCAGGCAAATAAATATTGGATTTTTGAAGGCAAACCTTCAACGCATATTCATACTTTTTAAACCATATTATTAACATTGGTATTTAACTAACATTAAAGCAATTTTTTTGATCTGTTTTATTTATAATGGCAGCTAAACAACATTATTTTATGTTTTTACATAATTTAAAGGAAATGGCCTTTTCATAACATTTTATTGTTAAAAATCATGCAAATAAAAATTAGGTCAAACAAAATGTTTATTATGTATTTTGGAGCGAATAAAAATAAAATGATGGTAAAATTAGCTACGTTAATTTCGACCGAAGGTGACCGCTTTGTGCATTTGTTTTCTACGTGGTTTTCTAGCTTTTTAGTTTCTTTTTAAAGAAAAGAGTTTTTAATAGACATAATTAAATGTATTCATTACCTAATAAGTGTGTGTTGTGTGATTAATTGGTGATGGCTAGTCGAGAAGGCAAGATATTCAAGTAGACTGTTTAGGAGCTGTAAACATTTTGTTTAAAACCTTATTAAAAGTTTTAAAGACGTGTTAATAAAAAATATTATATATATTTAATAGTTTTTTGACATACCGATAGATGGCGTAATGGACAATAAACTACTACGTTTCTGCAATATCTTCGCTTTTTATCGTCTAAACCGTACCCATTAGACAAAAATAATTCGAGAGCGGTCTGCGGTAGGTGATCTCACTAGCTTTGAAAGAAATATCTTCGGCTAGTGTAAAAATCTGCATCTCCAAGTTGGACAGTGTTCCGAGAGATGGTACTTTGCATTGCAAGGAAATTGCATGCAGTAAGGAGTTTTTCCTATTTTAATTTTCAAATAAAATATCGCATCATTTTAGCTTTTAAAAAAAAGTATATGCGACAATTTTCGTCAATAAGACGTCAGCTTGCTGCTTGGGAGTATCTGCATTTGCCCACTTTCGTGTCTTTTTGTTATCTTTTGCCAATAACTTATTAATGATGGATGCCATCATCTTAAACGCATTTTTTGCCAATAACTTATTAATGACGGATGCCATCACTTTATCTGCAACACGTGGCCTAATAACGGCCAATTGCCCACTTTCGCGTCTTTTTGATACCTTTTTGCCAATGCCTTGCCATTAAAAAGTGTTGGCAATGCCAGTAAATTAAATGTACAACGCCGGCAAAAAATGTTATATGGGTAGTATCTGTTTTAAACAATTACTTTTTCACTAAACGACCCAGGAAGAAACTTTGACCAAAAACATCCCGATAGAGTACTTCAAAGGACTCATGGGCGTACTACCAGAACACAAAATTTCATGCCTCCAGTTCATATCCACAATCTGGACGCAGTCCGAACTGCCCCTACAGCTTTGACGCGTCAACAATGGCCGGATTGTCAACGATTCGAGAGATCGAGATCCAGGGATCATGCGGGTCATGTTGGGTAAGTGTCTGTTATTATTTAAAAATATAATTATCGAGGAAATTTCGGAGAATAAGTTTAATTTAATTTGCAATCAGACAGTATGGTAGTCAAGAATGTATGCAGAGGGTGGCGGCTTTTGTTGACCTTGCAGGATATAGCGGAAAGCTAAAAAAGAGAGAACAAATCTAATTGCACAATCTCGATTTCGATTTTTGGGGCAAATTCAGTGGTGCAAGTAAATTATGGCTAACTTGATTTGTTTTGGAAATACAGAGTGTTTTTCAAAGTTTGTCAATTGACTAGGCACTTGTAACTCGCTTTAGAAATAGACACAGAAAAATATGTAAATAAAAAAGTTTTAGGGATTTTTACGTAAAATTCAGAGGAGTACCTATAATTTTTTCGGTAATAGTACGATATAGCGGTTTTCGCTATTATAAGAGATTTTTGAAAAATTATTTTTCAGGGCGTTTCTATAGGTCGATTATGACACAAATCTGTGTGCGCGTTTTCCAAAATCCATTTCTATAATTTATTATTAATAAAAACATATTACGGGACGGTGGAGTGAACAGGGGTGCTGGGTGGGGACGAAACAGTAGAAATCCTACATTAAACACTCAAAACAGTATTTTACAGTACACACGCACTTTCTGTTTACAAAAATGTCCAAAATATTGTTTAAAAAATTAAAAAATAAATAATAGTACAACAATCCCGCCATGGCTGTCACTGCATAAAAAGAAGAGTTTGCAATAGAACTGTAAATGTCTTGCGATGTTGCCAAATAAAGTGAAAGTGTCAATAGCTTAAAAAAAAAAGGAAGATACAGGACAAAATTCATATGAAAACTTAAGTTACTCCTTCTTCCTATTATAATTTGTAGAGAAAAAAAGGAAAATACCTAAACATAAAGAAGGAGGCATTTCTACAAAAATACCATTGTTTCTCATGGAAATGGTGGATAATCCCGAAATAGGCTTGGTGTTAATTCTTCATAGAAGTTTGGCAACGCTGCTTCTATCAAGACTGTCATTTTCATAATATATATTTTTAAACCTCACCTCGGTATGCCAACAGGGCTGAATGTTCAGGTAAGATGGCAGGGTATGCCATCTTACAAACTACCCAGTTGTTTGCAGTAAATAAATATAATATGGATTTAATTTTCAAACAAAAGTTTATTTAACAAAAATAAAAATGAAATAAATGTAATGCAGACTTATGCAGTATTAATACCTAAAACAAAAATTAAAAGAACACAAATTTTGTCGATAAAAAAGGAAAACAAAGTAGGGAAGGGGTACCTAAGCTAAACACAAATTTCACATATATACTGCTTTGTTGTAAAGGAGCAATCTGCACATTCGCAGTGGGCCCACTTATTACAAGACATGCAACGAATCCATTTTTCATTTGGTTTGAGTGAGAAAATTCTTCATTGCAAAAGATGCAGGCTGTATCTTCTTCATCGTCACTGATCTCTGTTGATTGATCTTGCATATTTGGTATTAAACTGTTTGCAATTGAGGTGCAGGTTTAGTTTTGAGATCAGTATCATGAAAAAATTTTTAGTTGCACTTTTTTGCCTCTTTTCTTTTAGCTCAGCATTTTTTCAGCAGTTTTCATTTTTAAAAGTTCTATTTCGGGTGTTGTGTTCAAGACGCCATATTTAGAATGGTTGTTCCGTTTTCTTTTGTTGTTCGTACCAGTAGCTTTTGGTAAAGGTGAAATTTCTGAGGGTAGGATTAAGGAAGATGTTGCTTGTAATTGATTTGTTTTATTAGTTTGTATGCCAGATGGTCCGGCTACCTGCGAATTACCTTCGGTATTGAAATTCCTATTTTTTTGCTCTACATTGCTTTTCTTTTCTGTGGTTTTCTCGTTATTATTCGGTTCTTCAATATTCGGATTGTACTCAGAATTGGTGGTTTCCGCAGGCTCAAACATCCAATCCGGAAAAACATCTTTATTAAAAGGGTATATACCAGTTTTAAGAAACCCTTTTTCAGCATTGCTCATAGTAGCTGCTTTCTGGTAGGCAGCTTTAAAAATCTTTCCTACCTGAAAATGACTGACCACCCTTCCAGGATTCTGTTTTAACCAGTTTGTAATTTCCTGATTGTAGTAGTTCGAGAGTGGCCCAAAGAATGTGACATCTAATGGCTGTACCCTATGGGTACAGTGTGGTGGAAAACAAAATAGGATGATGCCTTTACTTTTCGCATAAATCTGGCACTCTAACGATTTGTGGCTTATATGCCCATCTAGTACCAGCAACACTTTGTCGGTTTCTGTAGGTTTTACAGTTTCAGCAAAAAATTTAAGCCACTTTAAAAAAATTTCGGAAGTTGTCCATCCGTTCTCCTGAGCAAAACCAATTGAACCAGGAGGAGAATCGTCCAATAATTCGATTTTCATATTTCTGCGCGGAAATATAAAACACGGTGGTAAATAGGACCCGGAAGCACTCATTGCACAAATGACTGTTAAATGTTGCCCACGTTCCGCACTACTTAATACCCCCACTTGTTTTTTTCCTTTGGTTGCATACACCTTACAATTTTTTGAAGCAACTGTACTAAGACCACTTTCATCCATATTCCAAATTTTTGTCGGATTATAATTAACTTGTTCCAAAACTCCTTCCAACTGTTCAAAATATTTTCCTATTTGTACTCTATTAAACGCACGTGCTCTGGCAGAAGAGGTTGACTCCGGTAACCTAAGTGAAATAGTCGGATTGCGCTTGGTAAATCCCTTCAACCAATCCCAGCCAGCCAACTTCTTCTCAGAATTAAACGAGTGTTTAATGTTGTTTTGGACCGCCATTTCATATGCAAGTTTGCGTACCTCTAAAGTCGTAAATCCAAAGAACCTAGCTTCCATGTTTTTAATATGGTCAACGAGGAGGCTCTCCATAGTATCATCAAAGGTTGGTCTTTTTCCACCCAAATAGTTTTTTTCTGCTCCTACACTAAATTTATTTGTTCCCTGACAGCGTCGTCGTAATGTGCCAAAAGGAACACTGTAGGTTTTGGATGCTAACAACCAGCCCATTGTTCCAGATTTAACAGCTCTTATTGCTGATTTCATATTATCTTCGTCCCATTGAAGACGATTACCTTTTCGTTGGTATTTTCCAACCATTTTTATAAAATCTGCAACAAAAAAAACAAAACATTAATTTTGTTACGTAAGGGCGAGTTGGCATATTATGCCAACTAGCCCCAAACTATAGTATGCCAACTCGTCCGAAAACTTTTTTAAAAAATAAGAACGATTTACTCACAACCACTATTCAAAAAGGCAACGGTTATACCATAGAGTTGTAAGGTTAGGTTTACAAAATCGAGTAACGTTTATTAAAATTTAAAAAATATTAGGGGGTTCAAGTATTGTAGTAAGTTATAAAAGTAAATCAAACATTTCTTACCTTGAAAAAACCAATATTGCAATTAAAGTCCTTTTTAGAATCGGAAGACGCCACAAACACATTTATCGGCTTGTACACAATAGGTAAACAGAAGAAGAAGGTTAATTGCGCCGCAAACTTTTTAGATGCCGAAAAATACCAGTATGCCAACTCGTCCGGTATGACAACAAATAAAAATATTAGCAGTTTGACGTGTTTGTGTATCGAAAGTGTTAATATGCTGCGTTTAAGATTCAGTAATGAAGATTATTTCAATTTATTAGTGATTCAAGCCAAAAGCCAACTGACATTTTTGAGTGTCCTAATAAAGATAGAAAAATTTCGTTTTTCCACTTGTGCCCTTCTTTTGTAGCGTAGAATCCATTGGCAAAGAAAGAAAATAAGGTTGACATTTAAAAAATAAAGTTTGTGAGTTTTCAAAATATCAGAATACGGTGTTAATTTTGGGCACCTTGTATATTTTTTTTTTGATAATTTTCATGTGAGTGGTAAGATATGGATCTTATTTATCCAAAGTCAGAAAATATTTAGCCTATCTTGTTTGAATTTCAAGAAATTGTTATTTTTGTCTAAGGTTGCATCTGTCAAATATTTCGAAAAACTGAAATTGCTGCAAAATGGCTAGATCTAGGTGTGTGATGTTTTATACAAAGTTGTATTAAAATTTAACGTAGATTCCAAAAATTCAATAAAAATAGGACATTCTATTTAAAATAACGAAGTTAATGTCTACTTCCGGTATAACCGGAAGTTGTCGAGAGTTGAAAATATTTTTGTTGAAGAGAGCTCTTTCAGTTACCCCCCTATATAAATTTTCAGAAAAATATTCCTAGGCGTTTCCTATATACTTGTCGACTCAACTCGTCGTGACGGACCCTGTACAGAATGTTCTAAAATTACCTACAAATATTTTAAAGTCGTATTTTTGAGGTCAAAATTAGACTTTTTTCACATGTGTCCTATTATGCATAAATAAAAAGGAAGCAATTGTGTATAATTATTATTCAAAGAAAAAAACTAAAGGTAGTAGGCTGTGACTGCTTGTTGTAGTAATGTCTGTTTACAATGTTAATTAATTTATTGGGTGATATTTTTAAATACCACCCTGTAGGTTTGTCTAACCAATCTGATTTTTGCCTAAAAATGTTCTACAAAATGGCATTTACTCTTAGTGGCATTAAAAAGTGTTAGCTCACTAAATTAAGCTTAAGTAGGCCTTGATTGTCGACTTGGGCACATAGTGTGCTGTGATAAAAAACAAAAAAGAAAAAAGCAAATAAAAGTTAATCAACGGACTAGGAAACAGCATATTTTTTCTTTGTCTATTTACCATTTATGATGTACTTGATAAGTATGAAACAGATAAAAAAACAATAAGAAAATAAATATGTAAAAACAAAGTTTGTAAATTTAAATACATACTACATACATAGGTTATCTTTTGTTATATGACTCGAAGCTGTTTTGCTTTTACGATAACTTAAAACAAATACTGATTACGAGTATTGTAACAGTTAAAATATTTTAAATGTGATTTTTCCGTATTTGTAAATAAATAATCAATACAATGACACACTGGCGGATAATAAGAATAAAATGCATCATACAAACGTGTGGTGAAGGAAATATAACACCTTAATAGTTAATTAAAATAAAAAGCGATAAAGAAAGTGTTTTGGTCTCCTGATTTTTTTATATGCCAGCTTATAGTCCCTGGGCCAGTGATGAAATTGACTTCATGATTCTATTTCTATTTCTATTTTTTTTCTTGGTTTTGGTCCCTTCAGGTCCAATCCACCACTCTCCCCTTCCGGACTATGCTTTCCAGGGCTTCGTCGGCGGAAAATCTGAGATAATCGAGCTCGTAGCTCCCAGAAATTCAAAAAGAAAACAAAATAATTCAACAATCGATGCAATGCATAAATTGTCGGCTGTCAAACCAAGATCTGCTACTGGTGTTACGTATAACCTTCACTTTCACTACTGACAGTTCCCATGGCACGCCCATCTATTTCCCGCCATTTGAGAAATACCTCGTGTTCACCACCAAACAGGATACCATCGGCTTATAGGAATCTTCGCTCACAGCGCTTACATCCAGAAGAAAGATGCCGTCAATTTAGCGTGAATGTTTGCTTGATCCCCGAAGGTAAAAACGTCCGTACGGCACCTCTAACCGCCACTCCGGGAAGATGTTTGTAGTCCTCTACGCACGTCCGCACTGTCCGGAGGTCAAACAAAGAGTTGACTTCATGATAATAACACTTTTAAAACCTTTTGAGGGGATTCCTTTTGACGAGTCTACCACGAATATTCATACCGCCATATATGGAAGCGGCGCTTTAACCTAGCCTGTCAATGTCCAATGTTTCATGTGTCGGACCGGGCAAACGCGTCACTTTTTTGTCGGACAAGTTTACCACAATGTTTTACATAAACTTTTAGTTTATAAGAAATAAAACTTTCTTTAACTAATATTAAGTTATACAGCATCAGCTAAGTCAAAAGGTGCACTATAATGGGCTGAAAAGAGACGGTCCTACACGCGTAGAATATCAGCAGGTAGAGATTAAATAAATAATTCCGGCAAGTAAACAACGTGACACATCGCACAGTGCGTCGATATGTAGACAAATGTGACAAAATTATGATTGATTACAACAACGTAATGTATAATATGTGTAATAATGTGTTACATGTATAATAATAATACAGTATTGCTTTCTGCATTAGCAGAGCATTGTATTGTTTTATCCATCGATATTTCATTTGAGTTTACCTTTTTTAAAAGCGCCGCAGATTTAGTCTGGATGAATTAGGTTAGAAATGAATAGAAATTAATTTCATTACAAATACTTACGCAGAAACTGCCTGCTGTCCTAAAAAACCGAAAAAATATTTCATTTTACCCATATTTAACCGGACTAATATCTTTCCTCCGATGGCTTCGTTGTGGTTTCATATGTTTTCGTAAGTAGAAGAAAAAGTAAACAGTCAGTCTTTATCTACTAGCATTATTTAAAGAGATGGGGGAATGTTCTGGTTAGTTGGAGCATATTAAATGGTGTGAATTGTGTTTATTGTCATGTCCGTGCCGGCCCTAATGTTGGGTCGGACTAGGGTTTGTTTCAGACGCAAATCTCGATTATGCGGGAAGTAGTTCGTTTTTTTTATCGTTTTGACATCCCACGAAGGCGCTATGCCTAAATCCCAGAGTACCGTGGGTGTCGGGTTATTAGATGTTTAACCCATCGTTCCCCTGTTCCGTCAACGTTGTCCAAGCACTGAAACATGCACGTACCTTTTAAACAACGCAGTATCGCCTTCTTGACTAGCCATCACCAATTAATTACACAACACACACTAATTAGGTAATGAATACACTTAATTATGTCTATATACTAAAAACTCTTTTCTTTAAAAAAGAAACTAAAAAGCTAGAAAACCACGTAGAAAACATTTGCACAAAGCGGCCAAACAAAAGCAAGGTTGCCTCATCTGTCAAATTGTCAAATCTTGTATTTCGGCTAAGCGGGAAATTTGAATTTATCACCTTCGGTCGAAATCGTCGAAATTAACCTAGCTAATTTTACCATCATTTTATTTTTATTCTCTCAAAAATACATAATAAACATTTTGTTTGACTTAATTTTATTTGCATGATTTGTATCAATAAAATGTTAGGAAAAGGCCATTTCCTTTAAATTATGTAAAAAAAAACATAAAATAATGTTGTTTAGCCGCCATTATAAATAAAACAGATCAAAAAATTGCTCGAATGTTAGTTAAATACCAATGTTAATAATATGGTTTGAAAAGTATGAATATGCGTTGAAGGTTTGCCTTCAAAAATCCAATATTTATTTGCCTGCAACAAAAAGGCATGCTTTATTTAATCAGGATTGGTATGCCGCCATTTTGTATGCTTGCCGGCAATTCGCCTGCATGTAAAATTTATTGGCAATTGAGTGTTTATTTAGGGTTAACTTTTTAATGCGTATTAGATGTTGGCATAATATTGCCACCAATTGCCAATGCTTTACCATCAATGCCAATATGAAAAATGTATATTGCCGGCAAATAGTGTTTGCTGGGTGGTGCCACCACGGTCGTATTTTTTTTAAATCCACTACCTGGGATATATGTCTCCACGCTGCTGGGAATCGAACCGGCGACCTCTGGCTTCGAAGATCGAAGCTCTGTACACCCTGCGCCACGGGGGAGACCAGTTAGTTTAACATTTGATTACTAGCTTTTTTATTCCGATTGTGCTTATTTTTAAATCTGTATAATTTTAGGCCTTTGGAGCCGTCAGTGATGTCCGACAGGTGTGCATCCATTCAAAGGCCAGACTCACTGAGATTCTCCGCTGACGACTTAGTTTCCTGTTGCTACACCATGCGGCGCTGGATGCAATGGAGGCTTTCAGGAGCAGCTTTCCATTATTGGGTTAGAAAAGGTATTGTTTCCGGAGGACCTTTGGATCTGAACAGGTAAAATAATAGGTTTTCTGCTTGTTAATATTTATTCCACAAGTGGGACTAAGTACATTTATTTTTTTGTAAAGACCTATAAATAATATTTGTAATTTTTATTTTAGGGTTGTCGGCCATATGAAATTGCTCCTTGTGAACATCATGTCAATGGTTCAGGCTACCGTGTACAGGTAAGTATGCAGAGTTTCTTTGTGAGAAGGGGTTTAGACATACGCAAGACCGGGGATAGCTTTTGTCAGGGACGTGAGGGTGTGAGAATTACGATTTCGGTTGGCAGTTCTGTTCAAAGTTGGTAGCATTATCAGCTGATGACAGAGTCGTGCCTTGTCGAAGCTTTGTTTGGTAAAAACTGTGAAATTTGCCATTTTCATTTTGGTTGTATATTTTGCAAGGATTTCCAGTTGTTAATGTTTTTGGTTAGTTTAGAGACTTCACATATTATTGGTTCGGACTCGTTTTATTTTAGAGATTTTGATAGTGTTTAGTCGAATAGTTTTCAGTCATTCGTGTTTTTATATACATATGATACAGATGAGTGTCCGCTAATTAATGGTACACAGAAAAACCACAGATTTCTTATGCGAAAATACCCATTTAGGATTTAAACAAACATACCTATATCCAAAAGTTAATGATAAGGAAGATACGGGGTGTTAAAGAGATATAAATATTTTTATTCATGCATTTCGATAATTTTTGATATGTTTTAAACATTTTAATAAAACTCGGTATCCAGGAGTTTTTAGATATCAGCTATTTATATCTGCGCAGTTGTAATTATAGCTAATACGATGTTATTGAAGGTACATACATACTTTCGGGTGCACTGAACAACTAAAACGTGAATACCTTAAAACGGTTGTCAAGACCGATTCTTACTAAGTATACCTTTTTGTGCAGAAAGCATAGAGAAGCTTACTAGTTTACATACATACAGAGTAGTAACAAAAAATTGGGTAGTTTTAGAGAATTTTAAATAGTGTACCCATCGCCCTCTAGTCTACACACAAAAATTAATATTCGATCTGAAAAGCTAATGTTTAAAAACCCCTAGATACCGTTTTATTAAGATATTTAAAAAGGGGGAACAATTATCGAAATAAATTTACTTTTTCTTTTTACTATGACACCCCCGTATCTTCCTTATTATAAACTTTTGGATATTAGGTATGTTTGGTTAAATCTTAATATTTTGGCATAAGGAATCTGTGGTTTTTCTGTGTACCATTCATTAGCGGACACCCTGTATACAAAGTTTTTAAAATGGTTTTTGACTTACGGAACCATGGAAAATGTTTTGCTCTGCCAGGTACCTCATCGTCCTGTCGTCGCTTTGATAATTTTTAATTTTCAATATTTAAACCACATTTATGTTTTTGTTTTAAGTTATGCCTATTAAAATAATCCAACAAATTTTGTTTACAATAACATACAGCTCTTTTTTGTTTTCTCCTTAACTCTACGCCACCGATCTGCCTAAAATCAAACATGGCCGAAATTGGCCCGACTTGACGTCACAGCCGCGCTCAGCCAATATGGCGATTGTCGTGGCCTTATCTCAGCTATGAGGATCAAACCATAGTAATCTCTTCGGACAGCCAGGCAGCCATCAGGGCACTCAGTTCATGCAAAATCAGCTCCAAGCTGGTGCGGGACTGCGTAATTGCCCTGGAAGAGGTGGGTGCGTCCAACAAGCTAACCATTGCCTGGTACCAGGACACGAAGGCCACGAAGGCAATGAAGAAGCTGATAACATTGGCGAAGGAGGGGGCTGGTAGGATAATGGTAGGTCCTGAGCCCTACTGTGGTATTCCATCATGCCAGGTAAGGTCATCCATTAGATCATGGATTATGAGGGAATCACAAGACTGGTGGAGGAGAACACCTGGTGACAGCGTCAGGCGAAAGTGTTCATCAAGGCTACTCGCCAGAATTTACAAAAGACCTTCTGAATTATAACCGGAAGGCAGTAAGAATAATAGTGGGTCAACTGACAGGTCATTGCAGACTGAATAAACACCTGAAACTATGGGCCTGACAGAAGAAAACCTATGTAGGTTCTGCCAGGAGGAGGAAGAAACCGCAGAACACACGTATGGTGCTACTGCGAAGCCCTTTGTCGTCTGCGGTTTGCAAGGCTGGGTGAAGAAAAACCTAGAAGCAGCAAGCATATACCAAGGGCCAGTTTCAAGCTTGTAGGAGTCTGATTAAACAGACCGGCTTGGATAGCGTGTTCTAACCTATGGACGGAGGATACACAATAAACCTGAAGCAGGTTGCAGTGTTAGAGGATATGCAATCCACCTCCTAATCTAATCAATCTAATCT